>JADGMU010001359.1:0-206452 GCA_016920895.1 Vaccinium myrtillus | reverse complement strand
TTTCTCTTGGTTCCTCTTTAATTTGGTTTTCTAACCCCTGAATTGAAAAGGAGGGAGGAGGAAAATGTACATATCTGTATGCGGTTGTTGATGATTGGTTTTCTTCAATCAGTCTCTGCAGATGTTTTTACATCGAACCTTAGGTAAATCCATCTCTAAATGCCGGATAGGGATTTGTTGTGCCAGTGTGTCCACTCATCTTGATCAAATTTTCGTTGATTATGCAACAGTGACATCAGATCCTTTAAAGACCATTTGGGAACCGAAGAACAATGATAGCCCTCAGCTTTAACCAAAAGTACTTAGTTTTAGATTGATACTTAATCGCCAAATGACATTCCAATTGGGTTCAGTTCAACAGTTTAAGTCTTGAAATTCCGAGGCACAAAGCAAGTCCATTTCAAGGTTTGTTCACTGTTGTTTTTCATGCAACAGATTTAGAACTAGCCAAAAGGTCAATATGGATCTAGCTTCCTAGTTTTCTGATCATGAAAACGATAGTTATGGGCATATAAGCACGTCTGTTTTGTTCAAAATGGATGTTTTACTCGCGTGTCCTTCTGTTCTATTTTTTTTTTTTTTTAAAAAAAAAAAACTTCTTTTGGTTGGCACTGAAATGGTATGCCCATGTTTTGCTTTCTTCCACTCCATACATCTACTTCTGTTCATATATAATATGTCTATGGATTAGAATCTACGTAGGCCTCAAATTTATAAAAACTATTCTAGATTTGTTGGTGTGGTGCTGCAAAGTTCAAACGTGATGAATGTTGGTAGTTCACATGTTTAGTTTGACTGCTTGACTGTGTATTGGAAATTACGTGCAAATGTTGGGAAAAGGGAAATGGACAAAAGCTTCCCATTGTCCGGAACCACATGTTGATGCTACCAACGGGACCATTTTACCAGAATAGAACAATGAAATTAAATTAGGAGAATCAATGTCAACCTCTGCTATTGTTGAGGAATATAAGAGGAGCTCCTTCAGACATCGATTCGGAATCTTGACCCTTTCCAACAAATTGCAATCAACCACGCACAAAACCTCGAGAAGAGGAAACCCAGATATAAGATCACTGAACGGCTGGTCTGAAATGAGGACTCTTCTCAAAATATAAAGATATCAAATTCTGACAGCCAATCAAGTTGAACTTGCTGGGTAAAATCCTGTAATTTTCATGTCCAAGTGAGAGTCTCTGCAGGCTTGGGGCTTCAATGTGTGTCTCAATTTCTCCATCAGTTTGGAGTATATCAACTAACTTGAGCTTATAAAGACCAGAGATCTGAACCTTGTGCAATCCCAAGCAACGTTGGAGTTCAATTTCATCAATTAAAGGGCACTTTGAGATACTACTCGTAATCACTTGCACATCCACATGGACGGTTATAAGCGCTAACTTTTGCAGGGAATGAAACCTTATACTCCCATGTGAAGGTAGTTCTAACTTTAGATCTTGCAACTTTAAAACCTTGATTGATTGTGCAGCAAAAATTGCTTGGGTAGAGTGTAACACGTATTACGTGGAGATGGGAGTTGGAGATGTAGTTCTTCGACCATGCTCTCTGTGGCCAACCCAATCCATCTATTCACAAAAGAAACCATGGTAGGTTTGACTATGGTGAAGTAAATTTTCATATATTTATATGTATTATACACATGTTTTATACTTGCAAAGAGAGCGTGTATACAAACATTTTATATATGATATCCCAATAGATTTTTTTTGCCAAATATATGGACTAAACACGTAGATAAGTAGTAGAATACAAAACGGGAAAGAGAGTCCTAAATCTCTCTTATTTCTTTCTCTTCTTCTTTTCATACATTTGGAAAGTGGAGTGAGAATTTCGTCCTTAAGATTAGTGTGGAAGCTCCCATCCTATTGAGGAGCGGTTTCCTGTCTGGATGGAAGCAAGCTCTTGTCTAGGGAGTGCGGATTCGAGCTCCCTTCTAGTGGGTGCACCCGTTTAGAAGGATCATGCTACTAGGGACTGGGCCATTTTCGTTGCCATTTTTTGGTGGAAAATTGCTGGATAAATGGTTGGAGCTGGTGAAATGGCACACCATCAGGGCACCCCTTTTTTTTTTTTGCAATTTTGGATATTTTCTGGCAATGGCTCAAGCCATTTTGGAACCACTGGACTTGCTCTTAATGTCGTCTCCTTTGGAATTCAACTTTTTAAGGTAAATGCATGTCCTTTAAAAGTCTGTCTCCTTGAAAGGTTAAATGGGATAGTCTGCATTGCCCTACAATTTCACGTTTAAGCTAGTTCTAATAGTTTATGAAGTTAGATGAAACGCTAAAACATCTATATATATATATGAAAGGACATAGATCCTCTCCGGACAGCTCCAGTTTTAACATTTTGGGGTCTACCGTGGATACACGTTGATGATTTGAACAGTTCATTGTGAATAGCCTGCGAAAAAGTATAAACTGGCCAAACATCATTTGCTTGAATATAGATCACCAACTGATTGAAGCATATTTATCTTCAAATAAATGGGCTCCAATTCCGTATATGCATATATCTTTTTTCAATATGAATGTGTTCAAAATTAGATTGACCAATATGCAATGAACATAATTTTTTGTCTGGGTAAACTTCTCTATGAGCTCAACAAAATGAAGGACTCCGATCATCAAATTGAGCCCGGGATGGACCCAAAAATGTTAAAATTGGTCTGTCCAGTTTTTTTGACAACTGGAGAGGAGCTATCTGAATACTGGTATCTGGTGCTGACTAATTTATGGCACATATTAAATCAAGGATAGGTCTGAACATGGTATTAGTATCAAACCTCCTTTAATAGCCTTTGCTTGCTCAAATTTTATTGCCTATAAGTATAATTGTTTGTTTTTATACTTTGGTCATCCTTTTATCTTATGTTTTTCAAATTTTCTCTGTTTCAGTGGACATGAGAAAAACTAGTATCCTCCAATATTTCTTTGTGGCTATAACTTCTGTTGCACAGGTGGTGCTTTGGACAATATGAGTATACTAAGTGTGGTGTCCTCAAAAATCCTGAGAGCCTTCTCCTTGGCTCTTGACCCGAGTGAATGGCGAGAGAGACCTGTGTGAACCTTCTTGAGCCCCTGCACAAGTAGAGCACGCCGTTAGCACCAAACCTGGCCGGAATGTGGCCAGGGAAGGCACTCCGACGATCTAGTAAGAGATCGGAGTAAGAGATGTAAGTTGAGAGAGTAGGTTTTTAGAGAGAGAGTGTTCTCCCTTCAATTAGGGCCACTACGCTTCGTTTATATAGGCTTCCCTAGGACAGGGACAACCTAGTCATTTCGGCTCGGGTGACGTCACCGAGCATCATGAATTGGCCTCACGAGTATTTCGTTCATCCATCCTCCAATAGGGCTGTGACGCGTGGCATAACCGCTCGGCCGGGTCTCACGCTGACACAGAAACTGCTTGCAGAATGCACATGGGCCCTCACCCATTCTGTTACGGGTGTTAACCGCCTCGGGCGACGTCACAGAGGACGTCACCGGCATCTCGGATTATCCTTCCGAGCCATCTCGGATGCGATCCGTTATTGATGACTCGGGCGGTTTTACGGTATGTCGGCCGAGACACCGGTCCGTCTCGGATGGGCCGAGCTCGGTCGGCCCATAGTCTTTTGTCCCTTAGCGGGCCTGGAGATCCGCTTGGGCCTGGGCTCCCCCGGGCTCACTCACCGAGCCCCATTAGGGCTATCAGATTTCGGCCCACTACAATAGCCCCTCAACTTCTTCCGAGGCACTTTGTTCCGAGAAAGGAGTTGACCGTTCCTGTTTGGGCCGCTACGTTATTCCGTGGCATACGTGGAGCGTATCCGAGAACGTCAAACTTCACCGTTGTGTTTCTTTTAACCGAGCCCCAATCCTAATTGCTTCGTAGATGGACTCGGATTGCACCACGTGGTTGATATCGATTGGATGAGAGAGGCGTACGCGGATCTTGGTTTTTTCTGAGGGAGGACGCTTACGTGAGCTGTCAGTGGAGAGGCTCGGGCAGACCCATCAAGTGACACGTGTCACCGTAGCAAATCAAGGCCGTTGGTTGGAATCTCGTTTTCCGCGCCATGTTTTAAACCCATTTGGTCCCTATAAAAGGGAACTTCGCACAGAGAGAGACATTTTTCTCTCGTCTTCTCTCTCTTCACGATCGAAGCAGGATCTACAGCCTCCGCCCTTATACCGCCGTGTTCCGCCATCGCCACCGCGCCTGTTCATCGTTGCCACCGTGTTTCGCCATCTTTGCTACCGTATTTTCGTCATCGCCGCCGCGCCTGTTCATCTCCGCCGCCGTCACCCATTTTTTCTTTTCAGTGCTACTCAGGTAATGATTTCTCGATTTTGGTTGTTGTTTTTGTTGATTCCAGCATTGTTTCGTTGCGTTGAAATGATTTTTTGAGCTTTGCTTGGCAACAATAATCTCCTTCTTTAAGACCTGTAGAGAAATCGCTGAAAACATGATGAACAGCGAACTGTTCATCGTGTTCTTCGTTAGAACAATCTTTGTGACGCTTCGAGGCCCTTTTTAATCCTTCAACCCTAACGTTTTAAGTTTTAGTTTTGTTTGTCAACCGAGACATAACCGAGACAAGGGGCCCGGACCTTGACCGAGTTTGAAACCCGAGCCATCAGTAGCCCTCCCCTTGCCAAGGATTTCCGAGGAGCATAGATCGCGCCTAGGTTGATAAGGACATTGGCTCGGAGCGTTTCCGAGACGATTTTATCACTTAGTAAAACGCTTTAGGACACTATCAGTTATGTAGCTAACTGTTGTTCACCCGTGCACTTTTCAGGTTTGGTAACCCTGGAGCCTTTCGTCCTCTCCTCGGGAAGCTCGAACAGGTCAGGTTCCGTGTCCCCGGTTCATAGCTATAATCACTACAGCTACCGTCTCGGCCAGACTTTCTTTGATCCGGACGTCGGGATGGCGTCCGCTGATGTAGGCCCAGTAGGCGACGAGCTCGATCCTTTCAACCATGTCGGTGCTCATCAAGTTGTCAGATCCGGTAGCGATGGTTCGGTGAACCAGGGGGAGCTGAGTAGCGACCATACTGACTCAGCCAATCTCGGGGAAGGGAGGGATGGCAACGGTGCCTCGGCCCAGATCCCTGATGTCCAGGTTGTAGAAGTTGTTCCGCGAGGGGCGGACTATTCTGGTTCGGTGTACCAACCTACAACCGAGGGCTCGCCACTCAAACCTGCTGCCGACGCTCCCGTTACGACCCATGCTTCGGAGGCCCGAACCCGAGTAGCCCGAAAATCCAAGGCGAAGTCTTCCGAGAAAGAGCCCAATCCATACCTGCACTTCAGCGGGAAACCCGGTGAATACGAGGCATTTTGTGAGGAGTATGGTATCCCGAGCGATGTGGAGATCCGCTCGGTATCCCGGGATAAGATCACATTCTCCGAGGACCATATTACTCTTCCCCTCATAGCGATCACCGAAGGAGGGGTTCGGTTCCCTCTGAACCTTCTTCTTCGACAATTTTTCTTTGAGTACAAGTTGCCCCCGAGATTCCTAGCCGTGAACTCCTTCAGGGTCATCAACGCAATCTACTACCTCCGCGAGAAGTTCGGTTTAGTGTTTAACCTTTTCGACCTCATTGGGGTTTACAATGTCTCTCGGAGCAGCCCCTTAGGTCGAAGGTTCCTCTCTCTTCGGAGCACCCCCAAAGAACCCCGAGAGTACCTAATTGACCACCTTCCCGACTCTGATCGCGGAGCCAATGATTTCGTCGAGGTTCGGGGGAATTTCGAATTTGGTCCCGAGGACGACGGTCTTTACCCCATACCGAGACTCAATGTGCTTTTAGGTTTGCTTCATTTTTGATCTTCTGTAAGTCTTATACTTGCTTCACTTTTGTAGAACTGTACTTACCGAGATCTCGTTTTTGTTTTGCAGAACCTTCTCCAATTTCTGCTCGACTGTTCAAAGCGAAGAACGACGACCATATCAGGGCTGCTTATTCCGTGCCTCACGAAGAAAGGCTCGCCCACGTTCTGCTAGGCTACGAGCCAACCTACACCTCCTACCTCCAAAAGAGGAAGAAGAAGACTAAGGAGCAGCTTGAGGCCGAGCGGGCAGAAACGGGCAGGAAGAGGAAGAGGGTATCGTTCAAAGGAAAGTCGGTTGAGGCGTTTGAGCTGAGCTCGGACACCGAGGTCGATCTTCACAGGGCTCGGATCCAGGATTTGGCTGGGACAATCAGAGAGCCACTTCAAGAGGATTTCGAAGAAGAAGAGGAAAGTATGGGTGGTAACCTCGGTGAACTCCCGAGCCTTCTTAAGAAACCGAAGAAGTCTGCTACTCCGTCTGCCAAGGGCAACTCAGCTCAGGCAAAGCGAGCCCCTGTCAATACCGAGACGGATACCGCCGAGCTTAAGAAGCAGAGGCTTGTGCTTGGATCCGGCTCGGGTAAAGACATACCGAAGAACAAAACCGCCGCTGAAAAGGCCCCCTTAGAAAAAATTTCTGCCGAAAAAGATTCAACTGCCGAAACCTCCTCTCCAATCCCTTTCATCTTCGCTCCTCAGACCAAGCAGGGGGGCAACCTGTGCTGTTGACGGACAGCGTCCGAGCCAATCCTAGGCTCGGACTGCCTGTGCTTCAGGGCGTGTGTCTTCCTGAAGATATGAAGCAGGTCCCTGCTGATCTGGAAGGGAACATCGTGGATATGTTCTCTCACTTGACCCTTGTAAGTAATAACCCCTTCCGAGATCGTCTTCTGTTTTCTTGTATTTGGAACTATTTATAACTGTTGTAATGGATTTTTGTAGGCCAACCAGTCCTTGCTCGGGTATCATCAGAAGGTCGTGAACCTCTCCTCCTCCTTTAGCTCTCTGAAGTTGAAGTACAAGGATGCTCTGACAAGGAAGAGAGAAACCGAGAATGAACTGGCTGCAGCAAAACTTCAACTCTCGGAGCTGGAGGAGGCGAAGAAGCAGCTTTCCGAGTTAGACGCTCTCCGAGGGCAGGTAAAAGAGCTGCAACAGAAATTATCCGAGGAGGAGCAAAGGTCAAAGGAGGCGGTCAGCGTTGCTCACTCGGCCGGCTTTCAGGAGGCTAAACAGAAGGTTATTGAGCACTACCAGGGGCAGGTGGAGGAGATAACCAATATGGGCTTTCGCAGGGGTGCCAAGATTTACTATTTCAAGGGAGTGGCTAAAGGGTACGAGCTCGGATTGGAAGCTGGCAGCGTCCCCGCTGAATCTGCTCTCCGAGCTGTCCCTGAGGTTGAAGCTCCCGAGATTGAGATCCCTTCGGAGGAGGAGGAAGATGGTGAAGAAGAAGAAGCAGCTGAGATAGCCGAGGAGGGCGCAAAAGATACCACCGAGAATTGTGCCGAGACTCCCAATCAGGAGCTCGGAAAGGATGCTTAATCTCTGTAGTCCTTGAACTTGTTTTAAGCAGTATTTTGTTCACGGCTGGTGGAATTATATGCCAGACCGTTGTGATATCTGATGCAACACTTGTCTTCTCTTCCGAACAATTTCTTGTTTTCGTAACGGCTTGGTGGAATTATATGCCGAGTCGTTTGTTGATGAAAGAATGAACTATCTTGTTTTGGAAATGTCTTTGCTTCTTGTTGAATGATCCCCGAGTCATATAAGAATACCCCCATTTGTCTCGGCTTAGGGCAAGTAAATACCCCTGGCCTAAGTTGAGAGGAATGTTTCAAGAAAATTTGCTAAGGCATGAAAACCATCCGAAGCAATTGATAGGTCTTCTCGGATAAGTTGCCGAGTCAATTGAAGGTTCATCTTTTTAAAAATGTTGCAAAATTTGCTAAGGCATTGAAAATAACCGAAGCATTTTGACAGATCTTCTCGGATATTTTGCCGAGTCAATTTGAATGTTTATATGACTTTGAGAAAATTTTGCACAAGTGGTTGTTCCGAGAATGATGTCATATGTCTCGGCGATTGTGTAATTTAGGAATATAAGTCATTATTGTAACAATACCCTTTAACAGAGGTTATTTTGCTCGGAAAACCGAGTCAATCGTGTAACTTAGGAATATAAGTTATCATTGAAACAATACCCCTAAAAGAGGTTTGAGTTGCTCAGTGAAAACATACCGAGACATGTTATGTTATTACCACCACGAGGGTGTTTGAATCTTGATTGGCTCGGTTTAAACCGAGCGGTCTTATGGGGTGAGACCCATATGTGAGTTTATGTCTTTAGCCGAAGCCATTGGGTACGAATACCGAGACACGATTAATAAGATAACAGTTTAGATCAAAAAGGCTTTGTATTGACAAACTTCCGAGAACTGAATACATCAAAATTGCTTCATAATTGCACTAAGTCAGATATTCATCATCCGAGAGTGGAGCTCTTAAGCATAGTACTTTCTCAAATTGTAAGCATTCCAAGGCTTGTCCACGAGCTTCCCAGTCATGTCTTCAATCTGATAAGCCCCTTTCCCGACCTTCTTAACGACTCGGTAGGGACCATCCCAATTAGGCATCAGCTTCTTTTTCTTGTGCTTATCCGTAACCTTCTTGAGAACCAGGTCGTCTGGGCAAAATGTCCTCAACCGAACCGTCTTGTTGTACCCTTTAGCCACCTCCTGCTGATAAGCTGCCAACTTCACCCGAGCGGCATCTCGCTTTTCCTCGGCCAAGTCTAAGTCGTTGCTCAAGGCCGTGTCGTTGGTTGTTTCATCAAAGTACTCGGTCCTGATGGTAGGTAGCCCCTTCTGAATAGGGATGACAGCTTCAATACCGTACGCGAGAGAGTAGGGCGTCTGGCCCGTAGAGCGCCTCGGGGTGGTCCGGAATGCCCATAGAACGTGTGGTAACTCTTCAGCCCATTTTTCTCTTTTAGCAGTTAGCCTTCGCTTGAGTCCAGCCGCGACCGTCTTGTTAGATGCCTCGGCCTGGCCGTTACCTTGAGGATAAACAGGTGTGGAGTTAAAGAACCTCATCCCGAGCTTGTCACATACCTCTTTCATTTGCTTCCCCGTGAACTGCTTCCCGTTGTCCGAGACAATTGCATATGGCACCCCGTACCGAGAGACGATATTCTGCCATAAAAAACTCTTTACATTTGCCTCGGTAATGAACACCAAAGGCTCGGCTTCCACCCACTTGGAAAAATAATCTGTAGCAGTTATGAGGTAGCGAAATCCTCCTGGAGCGAGTGGAAGCTCTCCGACAATGTCCAAGCCCCATTGGGCAAAAGGCCATGGACTGGTGATTGGTTGAAGGTCCTCGGCAGGCTGATGGATCATTGGCTTGTACAACTGGCACCTGTGGCATTTCCGAACAAACTCCTCAGCGTCTTCCTTCATCTTGGGCCACCAATACCCCTGAGTGATGGCGCGGTGGGCAATAGAGCGTCCTCCCGAGTGGCAACCTCCACTGCCTGCATGAAGCTCATGGAGTATTGAATGGACTTGGTTCTGATGGACCGCCATGAGGTACGGTCCGGTCCGAGAGCGTCTGTATAGGGAGCCCGTTGGTGAGAGCCAATAGTTTGCAGCCTTGCATCTGATCCGGTGGGCTTCTCGTCGGTCTTCGGGGAGCTTGTCGTCTCGTAGGAAAAATACGAGTTCATCCATCCAGCTAGGTCCGAGCTCAATATTCATCATTTGAGTCCGGGGGGGATCGAAGCTCGGTGAAGAGATTGTGCCGAAGGAAATGCTTCGCTGCTCGGAAGCTTTGCATGCAGATCCCAATCCTGCGAGTGCGTCAGCGTGGGCGTTGTGCTCTCGGCCCACCTGGTGTACTTCAATGTCTTCAAACTGCTCGGTTAGACTCCTTGCTAGCTTCAGGTAGCTGGCCATTCTTTCATCTTTTGCATCATAATCCCCGTTGAATTGGTTGACAACGAGTTGAGAGTCAGCGTGTAAACCATCGTGGTCTTTACGTCCATTGCTTCGCTAACCGAAGGCCAAGAATCGTGGCTTCGTACTCGGCCTCGTTGTTAGACGGGGAACTCGATTGATATGGCATTCTCGTGAATGACTCCCTCGGGGGAGATTAGGACGACGCCAGCTCCAGCGCCTCGTTGGTTAGAGGCTCCATCTACGTGCAATTTCCAAGCATTACCGTGGAACATGTGCCAAGTTGAGAATGGCACGGTTGCTTGGTCTTCATCCGCGCTCGGACTCGGTTCTCCTTCCGAGAGGCGTTGGTGTCAAGTCACCGAGCCGCCTTCTTCCTCCGAGACACCGTTGGTTATGTCTTCAATTGCCACGGGGCGTCGTGGTCTTCAATAGATTGCTTGGGATGGGATGGGTTGGGTTTCTTTTTTTTTTTGGGTAGATAGGGATGGGTTCTTCTTTTTCTTTTTTTTCGCTCCCGGTGTTAGCTCATTATAAAGTCAGCCAACACCAGGCCTTTATAGTCATTCTCGGCGATATTGGATGTCAAAGTTGGCCATTTCACATGACCACTTTGAGACCCGTGTCGAGAGATCAGCTCTTCGGAAGAGTGCCTTCAAAGGGTACTCGGTCAGGACAATGACTGTATGAGCCTGGAAGTAGGGGAGCAGCTTCCGAGATGCAGTGACGAGGGCAAAGGCCACTTTTTCAAGAGGGAGATATCTCGTCTCGGCACCCGTCAAAGTTTTGCTTGCGTAGTACACTGGTCGATGCTCGGTTCCATCTGCTCGGACAAGGATTGAGCTGACCGCATGTGGAGATACTGAAAGGTAGATGAACAGATCTTCGTTTTCCCGAGGCGTCTCCAGTAACGGTGGCTCGGCAAGATAGGTCTTTAGGCGCTGCAGAGCTTTCTCACATTCTTCTGTCCATTGGAATTTTCTCTTGCTCGTTTTGATTGATTGAAAGAGAGGACGACATACGTCTGCCGAGCGGCTGATGAAGCGGTTGAGAGCCGCTTCCATCCCCGTAAGCCTTTGAACTTCCTTGATCGTGCTCGGTGAAACGAGCTGTTGTATCGCCGTTACCTGGCTCGGATCTGCTTCAATACCCCTTCTCGTTACCAAGTGGCCTAGGAATTTCCCTGATCCAACACCGAAAGAGCACTTCTCGGCGTTGAGCTTCAAGCCATGCTGCTTCAGCACCGTGAACATCCTGCTGAGATCTGTAATGTGGCTTTCTTCCTTCACGCTTTTTACCACCATGTCGTCGATGTATGCTTCCATCGTGTCCCCGAGCTGATCTTTGAACATCCGAGACACCATCCGTTGGAAGGTGGCCCCGGCGTTCTTCAGACCGAAGGGCATGACTCGATAGCAATAGAGGCCTCTCGGAGTGATGAAAGCTGTCTTTTCCATATCCTCTTCATCCATAAAGACTTGGTGGTAGCCCCTGTATGCATCCATAAAACTCAACCGAGCATGTCCTGCCGTAGCGTCCACGAGTTGGTCTATCCGAGGGACCGGGAAACAGTCCTTCGGACAGGCATCATTGAGGTTCGTGTAGTCTACGCAGACCCTTAGCTTACCATTCTTCTTGGGGACCACCACCGTGTTCGCAAGCCAAGTAGGGTACTGTACTTCCTGGACCGCTCGGGCTTCCAGTAGTTTGTCCATTTCTGACTCGACGGCTTCGGCGTGAATAACCGAAGACCTTCTCGGCTTCTGGATGACCGGGCGTCTCAATGGATCAACTTTGAGCTGGTGTTTGATGAAGCTCGGATCAACACCAGGCATCTCGTACGGTGTCCAAGCAAACACCTGAATGTTTGCTTTGAGAAAGGTCACCATCTCCTCCTTTTCGGCCTCGGTTAGTGAGGATCCGACGAGAAAGAAACGGCTTCCGTCCTCATTGATTGGGACAGTGACGAGGTCTTCAACAGATTTTGCCTCGGCCGGTCGACCGACGTCTTCCAGAACTGGTGCCTCGGGTACTTCCACCCACCGCACCCGGTTTCTTCTTCTCCTTTCGCCCCCGTTGAAATGTAACATTTTTTTGGCGGCTATTTGATCGCCTTTAACACTTTCCCCGCTTCCCTTTCCCCCAATAAACCGTAGCACCCGATGGTACGTGGATGCCACGCCTTTCATCGCGTGGAGCCAATTCCTTCCCAATATAATATTATAGGGGCTCGGTGAGTTGACAACAATGAACTCAACTTGTTGTGTTACCGAGCCCGTGATGACGGGAAGAGTGATGGTACCGAGTGGATATACCGGTGTACCACTAAAGCCCACGAGGGGGACCTCGAAGGGCTTAAGGTCCTTGCTAGTGAATCCAAATCGTTTAAATAATGAGTAATACATTACCTCGGCAAACGCCTCCCTTGATCCACCAGAATCCGTTCCACCTTGGCCGTCCCTATTTTGAGCGTGATAACGAGAGCGTCATTGTGAGGGAACTGGATTCCTTCTAGATCCTTCTCGGTGAACGTGACTGCCCACTGAGACTCCTTAGTTGGAAGGGGGCGTTTGGGTTTCTGTTTAACCGAGAGTACCTCCAAAGCCTTGGTAGCTTGCTCAATCTCCTTGAATACCCGAGCCTCCATCACTCTCGTAAACGGACCGTGGATCACATGCATTACCACCACCTCTTCCTGGGTGCCACCTCCTGCAGCTGCTCCCTGACCTGCGCCCGAGCCAGGGTCTTGTCCTGGTCGATGTAAGCATCCAGGTTCCCCGAGACAAGGGTTTCCAAATACGCTTTGTACGGTCTGCATGAGGTCGTGTAGTGGCCTTGCTCTCGGTGGTAGGTGCAATAGACCTTTCTATCCTTAGTTTTATCTTGAGTGCCCATCTTGTGGTCCGGCCAATGAAAGAAACCTTCATTCTCGATCTTCCGTAGAAGCATGTATATTGGCTCGGTGAACACCGTGCGCTCGGCCGCGAAGTCACTTGCCTTTGGGAGTCTCTTTGCTGCATCCGTTTTGATAGTGTTTACGGCCTTCTTCTGATTACCCGAGACATGGATAACCCTTGGAACGGAGGAGGAGGTTGGAGCGTCACGCTCGGTTAAGAGTTCCTCAAGCTCGATGTATTTGTTTATCCGTTCCATCAGGTCGTCCATGTTCTTAGGTGGGTGTAACATCGATCCAGTAAAGACAGGGCTCTTGCTCTCAAGCCATGCTTGAAGTGTGTCGCAAGAAGAGTATGATCACGGCCACCCTCGGACTTGGTGGAACAACTCCCAGATTTAGCAAGCGGATCGGGCGTAGTGTTTCATCCGGCGCTTCCGTAGACCGAGGAGAGAGTCTACCTCCTTTCTTCGTATATTGCTCGTAATAAAACCGAGACAGAAAAAGCTCTCTCTCCTCCTTCGTAACTCCCAATGGATCCTTCGTCGAGCTTGTTGAACCATAGGGACCCGAGAGTCCCTAGGCTCGTGGGGAATACTTTGCACATCAAGGCTTGATCTGAGGTGTAAAGGTTGATGATCTGCCTGAAGTAGATGAGGTGGTTGTACGCGTCCGTGAGGGCGTCGTAACGGTTGAATTTTGGGAGCGAGAATCCAGCTGGTAACGTTGCCGTTGTGATCTCCTTTGTGAAAGGTGATTTTGCCAACTGTTTCAAACGTTCGTCGACGCTCGGCAAAGGAGGGAGAGATGAGAGAGGGGGAAGGTACGGTACGACAAATCCGTCGCTGGTACGAGAGCGCTTCTCGGTATAAGTACGGCGCTGCTCATCGTGGCGGCGCTCGTGGTGACGGGTTTGCTCCCGGGGGTCTTTCTCCTTTCTTTTCCCGCCAGCGTCGTCTCGGTGGGTTTTTTCGTCAGTTCGGTAGGCATGACGCTTTCCTGTATCGCCATCTCGGATGACGGTTAGATTTGGCTCTTGTGGAGAAGTTTTCTTCAACTTCTCTACCCGAGCTCTTAGGTCAGCGGATCTTGTTGGCTGCGGAGGGGTCTTCTGGCGCCGTCGGCCAGAAGAACGCTCGATGATGGCTGCCTCCTTGGGGTCCTTCCGGAGATAAACTGGTTTGTATTCGCCATCTTCGAAGTAGTACACCGTCTCGTGGGACGCGGATAACTGCGAGTATGGCGAACGTGCACTTGATTCTGAGACCTGCGAAGATCGGTGTTGTGAAGAATCGCCTCGGTGACCCCTTGAGAGGTGCTCGGTTGATAGGTTCCCGTGCCTAAGCACGAGAGCCTTATTTTGAGCCCCCACATCGTTAGGATTACCGAGTCGATCTTTGACTGAGCATCTTTGTCCGGAAATACCTCCTCGAGATGTTGCTGTGGTTTCTGCAGCTGCCTTCTTCTTTACCGTCTCGGATAACCGAGAGAGCTGAGCTCTCATGGCCTCCATCTCGGCGTCTCGCTCCTCGAGATGACGAGTGAGTTGCTGGATGGCTAGTTGCTGTGGATCCGGGCTCGGAGTGAGTCCGAGGTGACCTGGCTGGATGGAGACGGAGATGTGAGGAGTCCCCTTGGGATCCCTGGAGGCAGAGGGGTGGAGGGGGTCGCTGAGGTGTGGTGGTTGAGTTGGTTCGCCACCCATTGTGAGTCAAGGATTCAGTGAGAAGGGTGGGAAAAAGGGGGTGGATCTAGGGAGGAGCACCGGAGTTTCTGGGTTGGGTCCCCAGCGGAGTCGCCAATTGTGGTGTCCTCAAAAATCCTGAGAGCCTTCTCCTTGGCTCTTGACCCGAGTGAATGGCGAGAGAGACCTGTGTGAACCTTCTTGAGCCCCTGCACAAGTAGAGCACGCCGTTAGCACCAAACCTGGCCGGAATGTGGCCAGGGAAGGCACTCCGACGATCTAGTAAGAGATCGGAGTAAGAGATGTAAGTTGAGAGAGTAGGTTTTTAGAGAGAGAGTGTTCTCCCTTCAATTAGGGCCACTACGCTTCGTTTATATAGGCTTCCCTAGGACAGGGACAACCTAGTCATTTCGGCTCGGGTGACGTCACCGAGCATCATGAATTGGCCTCACGAGTATTTCGTTCATCCATCCTCCAATAGGGCTGCGACGCGTGGCATAACCGCTCGGCCGGGTCTCACGTTGACACAGAAACTGCTTGCAGAATGCACATGGGCCCTCACCCATTCTGTTACGGGTGTTAACCGCCTCGGGCGACGTCACAAAGGACGTCACCGGCATCTCGGATTATCCTTCCGAGCCATCTCGGATGCGATCCGTTATTGATGACTCGGGCGGTTTTACGGTATGTCGGCCGAGACACCGGTCCGTCTCGGATGGGCCGAGCTCGGTCGGCCCATAGTCTTTTGTCCCTTAGCGGGCCTGGAGATCCGCTTGGGCCTGGGCTCCCCCGGGCTCACTCACCGAGCCCCATTAGGGCTATCAGATTTCGGCCCACTACACTAAGCTAGATGGTCATCTTACAGAGTCATGAAAGGTTAAAAAAAACAACATTTCGAAGTCAATGATTTGGCAACAATCCCACTTGTCTATGTAATTATAGCCATAATGTCACCTATGAGCATGAACGTACGTTTTTCCTTTCACAAGGAAGTTGTTCGCCAAATAGACAATGGCAACGCAAAATTCGTAAAGAAGTGGGTAACCGATTTATTGCGAATAGATGCAACAGTCCTGACCCTCAATTAGTTGTCTTGATTGAAAGACATTAATGCATGAGAAAATATCTCTCCAAATAAAGGACATAATTGGACCTTGAGGGGTTTCATTCCCCTTGGCAACAGACAGGCTTCCTTGTAAAAAAAATCAGCCCAACCTAATTATGCTGTTAAAGTAACCAGGGAGGAATTAAGAATTTAAGAGTTAAGTAATCCCTAAGGGACTCCTATGCAAATTTCTCTTTGGCTCAGATATTCAGTTATGTAAAAGTGTTGCTGTTGAATTGTCAGAAATCAAATCTGAGCTAATGTACCTGTTAAACAGCACGTAAGAAACCTAAGAGTCTCCCTTGAAATTCAGTTAAGGTACTGAACTCTTATTCATTGGGAACTTGTGTTCCTTTGAAGAAAATAATTTTGAACACAAAATTTATGTTGGGACTTTTGTGAGGCAAATTTACACAAATCCTCAGTCGCATTTATGGATGTACAGTTTGTTTATTTTGTTTTGCTCTGACCCTACTTGTATATACTGCGTATGTTTTTAAAGATACTATATTTCAGTATTTTCAAGATTCCTGAGTTGCATCTTTCCATTCCCCTCCAGGAGTTTGGTTTGCTGTTTTGAAGGATATAGTCACTGTGAAATGCAAGTGAGTGGCAAACCCTGATGCAATGTTGAATCTGGATATTTTTTCATTCTATGATTATTGCAAGTGATACGTTCACACAAGTATCCTGACGTGAAAATACTTTCCAAATAGTTCAGGGACGTAAATAAAGCACTTACAACTGCCTTCTAGGAACTGAAGATGGTTTTGAGGTCGGTGTGCGAAATTCATGACCTACCCTTGGCTATGACATGGGTCCCTTGCAGTTCTTGCAACAATTTACTGCGAGGCCATCTCCTGTCCGAGGGTGTAGAATTTTGCAAGCCCAAACATGGTAACGTTAAGTCATCAGATGTTATCTACGAATCACCGACACTTCTCCGGGACCCCGTATCGTAGTGTCCCGACAGGAGGACACGGTGGGACACGTGTCCCGACACGCCACGTGGCATGGGACACGGCTAATGTGCCTTTTTAGATGGGGACACGGGGGGACATGGCTAATGTGCTTTTTACCCCTCAAAGTTTAAAAAAAATTCAATTTTACCCCTGAAAGTTTTAAAAAAAATTCAATTTGACCCCTAAAAGTTTTAAAATTATATATATGTGTGTGTGTGTGTGTGCGTGCGTGTAAATAAATATATAATTAAATAAATATATAAATATACACGTGGCGTGTCCCCCGCCGTGTCCGTGTCCCCCATTTTTTTTGAATTGCCGTGTCCCCGTGTCCGTGTCCGTGTTCGTTTCCGTGTCCGTGCATCATAGGATGTTATTAACTTCTCACAAGTCAGTAAATGGAGTCACTTAAGAAAGGGATGGGTTGCCGGGACGGCACTTTCATCTCCTAGCATGTTATGCTGCTGGGACATGACCCAAATTAGCTTAGCTGAGTACCCCTTTGTACCCTATGCACGGCAGTGCAAATTCCATGGTTGGTTCACTATATGCTTGCAGAGTAGTTATATTGGAGAGGAAATCTATGTACTTGAGTTTTTTTTGCCCAAGAGAAGCAGATGCCTTGACAAATCATGGACCTCATTGAGCTTGATATTGAAGACAAGGAAAAGTTCGAAACTTTTAAGCTTTCTTCTGGACAAGAGCTAGGGGAAGAGTTATTTGAATTTATCGATTTTAAGAATGTTAAGAGAAGTCATTCCCTTAAACTGATCCAAGCAAATAAAATTTCGCCGAGTCTGAATTCTGATCTTCCTTCTAAGCAATCTGCAGCTCGTGTTGTTAAAATAAAGCCAGGGTTGACCATCAAGGCAAAATATGAAGATTACTGCATAAAGTTTAGGCCGTCTTTGTTGCCTACATTAGTAGAGTTCCAGGAAGAAGTGGCTAAAAGGCTAAAAGCTGGAGGCTGGAAGTTATCGTGTCATTTATGGAGATGAGGAAAAGGAGTTTACTTGTGATGAGGATTTGCAAGCTTGCCAGACTATGGGCAAGACTTTGAGTGTGGTATAGCTTAAGCTAAAGCAGCCAATTACCAACTTGAATCCTACTAATTAAGCCTAAGTCAACGTTGTGTGTGATTTCTATTCATCTGATTGTACGGCTGCCCTAATGATCTTCACTTGATGTTTGTTTTTTTTTTTTTTTTTTTTCTATGGTTGATACAGATATTCGGTTGAATGCGTGGAATTTGTTCTGTTGTATCATGCCTAGTCTTTATTTGATCATAAATTGTTATCAAGGGTTTGAGGCTCATTTGCAAGGGGGAAAACCTAGTCATATAGAGGTTGACACAGAGGTACACAACCAAAGAGCTTCTGGTTTTGAGCTAAACATCGCATGGTCTCAGTTTGATTGAGCAAAAATTCGAAAAGGTGTTTGTGGCGAGAGACCATAGAATAGGAGTGTGGTTCTTATTTCAGAAGGTTCAGCACAGGAATTAGTACTTGTAAATGTCAGAGCAGGAATTTTTCGTTTTACGTGAACTCTTATTGTTTTACTACAATTTCTTAATGCATTATTAGTTCGTTTTGATGGAGGCATTTAAAAAATAAAAAACCATGATATATACTACAAAAATAATATAAAATTAGTGAACTTTTTTTATATTTTATATTTCCTAGATTTCTCTGACAAATGCGAACTACTCCCTCCTTCAAAGTTCAAACCATGATACTCTTTCCGTACTTTTTTAAGTGATACCTATGGTAAACGTGTATTTTTGTGGACGAGGATAAAGCTCTTAGGACTGCCTTCCACGTACTCATGTTGGTATTGGAATCGGTCGATAAAAAAAGGATTAAGTTACCTTTGGCTCTGACTTGGGTGTTGTGCAGTGCTTGCATTGCTAGGCCAGTTCTGATCTGAGGGTGGAGAATGTATTGGGGCTTTTGAGGCTAACGATAACAACCTCGTTGATTGAGCAAATAGCCAGTATAGGATATCACTTCAGAAAGGGGCAAATATTGTACTGATGGGACGTAACACAACTTAGCATAGCTGAGTACCCTTTGGCCTTTGGTACCCAGTGCACGGCAGCGCAAATTAAGTGGTTGGTTCACAATATGCTTGCATAGCAGTACACTTGGGAAGTAGGCACGCATACTTGAGTTATTTTTGCCCGCGAGCAGCAAAGATGAGAACAGACTGACCACAGTGTGCATACTTGGGAACTATGAAGGCAAATTGTGGAACTTTGAACTTGTGGAGAGGAACTGGGAGAAGTATTATCCGTTGAAGTTTTTGATTTTCAGAGTGGTCAAACATTTCAATATGTTCAAATGATCCAAACTAGGTTTCACTCTTGAGCTCTTAAAGAATGGAGGAATCACATTGCAGCTTCATCCACTGGATCAGCCACCATTTGAAATTGATTCATTGGATGGAACATCAAAAGGATTGGAGTCAGAATAGATGAAGGTAAGTGCACTTGCGAATATTCAAAATTTATGGTTGCTTGTTGCCCTGATTGTTTCCCTAAGGAGACAGATTCTTCTTACCAACAATAAATAGTTTCCCTTATCTGAATTTTGTTTCCTTTTGCAGTTAGCATATCGACATTGAAGCGCGCCTGTAGGATGCAGTATGCAGTGGTTGCCACCTCATGACATAAAAAACGTCCGCCCCATTCGCCCCTTCTCGTTGATCAAGAACAAATCCCACAACTGAGTTCTGTTACGCCTTTCAATCAAGCCTCAGCTAGTGTTGCTCACGTAATTAAGGCCAGATGATACAACATTCCAAGATGGTAATATAGTGACCATATGGGTGAAATATGTCAAAGATATTACAATAAAGTTTGGGATGCCAACATCGTTAGGAATAGTAGAGTTGCTGCAGCAAGTGGCTAAGAAGTTGATTGTCGAGGCTGGAACTTATAATACCAGGTATAAAGATGAGGACCTGCAAGATTTTATTAGCTTGTGACGAGGACCTGCAAGATTTTATACATACTTCTAAATCACTTGGCAACAATTAAGTTGTGGTTCTTCTTGAGCACAAATAGCCTATTATCCATCGACCACCTTGTAATTGTTGACAACGTTTGTTTCAACACCTGTGATTTTCAACTCTTTTTTTTTCTTTTTCTCAATAGTAATGGTACTGCCCCATCGAAAGATCAACGTAGTCTATTGTACCTTCCAATGTCTTCGCTCCTGTATTGTTGGGTTGCATCTTCTCTTTTATCCTTGCTTATATAACATCCACCAACCCCTTTCTCATTTCGCTCGATCAGCTCGATCAGAAATACGCTAAATTTTATTCCATATACTGATATCATCTCACACATTAAGTTGGTGATACCACATATCCTTAAAAGGCCAACTATGGTTCACTTTAATTGTAAACTAACTTGTAAATCATTAATCAATCTGTTCGATGGGCAGGACGGCTAGAAGTAACGGACGTTCTTTTGTTCTTATTTACTGGAGGGCTACTGCCCGGAAAGTTCTGCCAACTACAAAAGAAAGGCGTGCATGATATTATTTGCATTTTGTTATTCATGCACTCAAACTGAATTCTCCCATTATGGATTCTCTAATGTGTTTCAGTTACGAAGAAAACATATTATGCATATATGTCAATTCAAATCGATCACTCATTTTTTTTCATCTTTCCATTCGCTGCAGGAGCAAGGTTTGCAATGTCTTGACTTATATAGACACTATGAAATGCGAGTACGTGGCAGGCAAACTATAATGCAATATCAAATCTGGTACTTCCTTTTTCTCATAAAATATATTGTTCAGAGCATGTTCACACACAATCTGAAAATACTTTCAAAACAGCAGCAGTGCGAGAATGAAGATCTGAAAACCGCTTTGACAAAAATCAGGATGCTGATGACTGCGGTGTGTGAGAATCATAATTTACCTTTGGCTTTCTCATGGGTGCCATGTGGTGATTGCAATGCTTTATTGCGAGGCCATAGTGTAGGATACTGTGAGAATGAGCTGTTTTTTGGTAATTTCATATTTGTCAGTCACGCGCATCACGTAAGAAAAGCGCAGGGGGTTGTTGGGTGGGCACTTTCATCTCCTTGTGACTTCAGTATAATTAGTTTCAAACTCCCATGTTCTTCAGGTTCGTACTTGGTTTTGTTTGATTGCTTATGTAAAAAAAAAATTCTGTGTTATTTTAGTCTCAGGCCAAATCGCTTCTCCTAAGATGCCTCCTACACATGATCTTAGCAAGAAGAGGAAACGTCAACCTTCTTCTGTTCCTTAAAAAGAATTGTGCATAGGCGAAAAAAGCATACCAGTGGTGATCTCTCTTCTTTTGTCATCCATTTCCTTTTCTATTGTCTATTATTAGCTATTGGTTCTTATATAGTTTGTTTGTGGTTATGTGTTTCGATGTTTTCTACCATTTTTCGCTGGGAAAATCTGTTTCATGAATGGTTGAGTCGGTCTTCTTTTCTTCTGGTCTGTTTCTGCTGGAAAAACCTCACTTTTTAGTCCAAAAAACAAAAAAAGAAAAAAGAAAAAGAAAAAAAGGGTGCACATGTACTGTTTTGACTGTTTTACTTGTAACGAACATCAGACACATATGAGAGCATAGTTAATCATGCAAGATTTTTGTCTGCTGCACTGTACCCACAGCTTATGCTCAAGTTTTTTTTACTATTATTTGTGGTCTGCTGCTTCAATTACTTTGGTAGCTTAGTTTGGATGCTAATGCCATGTTTTCCCCTTCTTTTAGCCTGCAATTCTGCACTGAAAAAGAGGCTGCACTCCTCGTGACTTAGGGCCTGTTATGTCGTCTTCACAAAATAGACCATGACAATATGACCATGAAACTAGTAGTGATGATGATGAGATTCTACTAATGAAAATTCTTACACAGGATCTTAGCAAGAAGAGGAAACATCAACCTTCTTCTGTTCCTTCAGAAGAATCGTGCACAGGCGAAAATGGCATCCCAGTGGTAATCTCTCTTCTTTTGTTATCCATTTCCTATTCTATTGTCTATTATTAGCTATTGGTTCCTATATATTTTTGTTTGTGCTTTTTGTGTTTCGATGTTTTCAACCTGTTTTTTTACTAGGTAATTAAAACAAAGACAAAAAAAGGAGAGGCTATTTTAGCCTACCATTTGTTGCTGGGAAAATCTGATCGTGAATGGTTGAGTCTGTTTTCTTTTCTTGTGGTCTGTTTCTGCTGGAAAAACCTCACTTTTTTGTCTGAAATGCCCAAAAAAAAAGTGTGCACATATACCGTTATACTTGCTGTTTTTTTACTGTTATACTTATAACAAACATCAGACATATATGAAGGCGCAGTTAATCATGCAATATGTTAGTCTGCTCAAGTTTTTTTGGGTTTCTACTATTAGTTGTGGTCTGCTGCTTCAATGACTTATGGTAGCTTAGTTTTGATGCCTATGCCATGTTTTCCCCCCTCTTTTAGCCTGCGATTCTGCACTCTTCGTTACTTAGGGTTTGTTATGTCGTCATCACAAAATAGACCATGGCAATATGACCAAGAAAGTAGTTGTGACAACGATGAGATTCTACTAATGAAAATTCTTACGTCCGATTCAGAGGACAAAAGATGACCAACCTGAGATTTCCGCTAAACCCTATGACTATGGGGTTTGTTTCCTTTTGGGGAACTCAGATGGGTTTTCTGAAGCCCTCAAGCCGTCGGCCCTGTTTGACCTCTCTCTCGCGGCACGTGACCTCTCTCTTTCTCAGAATCCTTCTTATGGTTTCTGTAGGTTCGGTTAATGGTTTGAGTCAATAAATTAACTTGGAGAGGCAAACAATAGCTAACAATTGAACAGGAATAAGAGAGTGTGTAAAGGGGTGAAGGATTTAAGCCAAGTATACAGAAAGAGAAGGCAGCAACGTTCATTCCATTCCCATTTGGATCATCATTATCCTGAAATCACAGTCTTAGAAGAAAGGTGCGCTCGCGAGCACTAGCAAGAACAATGTTCTTGTTTCCAGAGCTCTGAGTCGCTTTCTCTCTCTAAGATTTCCGTGCTCCCAAGACGAATGAATCTCCCTGTGTGTCACACACTGATAATTCATGAATGAATGTCTCATATTTATAGGGATCCACACCCAATCATGGGGCTGCAGACATTTCCCCAATAATATGATGACACGTGCTCTCTCCGTATACCTGGGCGACATGGGTGATGTCACTGGCCGTTAGGAAGCTTCCATTAGGTCATTCCAGTGCATCGTTTTCCCTCGTCGCGACCCTTAATCCTTTAAAGCCACCAATCCACTTGTTTCCCCCTTATTCCCGCGGTGCTGGGCGTGGTCGCGAGCCCTTTGGCTCGCGCCAGGACCTATTTCCGAACTCGTATCGACTCTCCTATCCCTGCCTCTTGGTCAGGTACAGTCGCGAGCTCGGTTCGCGTATTCGCGTGAGTGTCCACTTTTTCCCGTCGCATCAATCCTCTTCGTGGAGGACCTCGCGAGGGGTGAACTCTTTTTTAGTAGCACTTCCCTTATACAGGGCATCCCTTGCTTAGGGTGTCCTTAATTCTGCTATGTCCTTCCGCGGGGCCGTCTTCTCGCGGTAGGGCTCCGCTTCAGTCTTTGTTATTAGTTGACTAACGACGTGTCGGTTGAATCTTAATGAGCCACGTGGCGAGCTGTTATAGGTTGGTCAACTGCCTCGTCACCCTACGCGCTGACCTTTCCTACAGTTTCTTTCTTCTTTCTTCCTTTTTTTTTTCTTCTAGGCTTAATTATTTCAATTTTCATTTGCAGATAATTTTTGAGTTAGATACAATATCAGACATGCTCTTCGAAAAATGACAGCGTTCACTTTGATGCTTCTTTAGTTCAATTTTGGGCACCCACAAAAACATTGGAACTGTGGACTTTGCTCACAACTCAAGACCAACCCTTTGCTCTTGGTACACCATCTAACACAAAGAATACGCATTGGCTGAGTATAGGATGAGGATGTGTAGAGAATGTAACTAGATCTTCTATGCAGATGCAGTGAGTGGTGAAGAACAACTAAGAGTTCCTGGGCATGTGTTCCTACTTAAATTCCCCGAATCCACTACAGATGCAAAGTATTGCTCTCTTCAAGAGTATCCACAACTCGACCTTGCTTTAGGCTGTGCCGTTGGTGGATGTTGGGCTCTGCTAGTGTTTGAACTTTTTCAACGATTTTCAAGCCTTCAGCTTGGCATGGAAAATCTCTACTCAACCTCCTGCATGCTATTTTTCAGGTTTGTCAATAATCCACCTATTCAGGCGGTGCTTTGGAGTTTGGATAGTAATCCACCTGTGTTGGAGTACATGGTTGTCTTCCGGAATGAAGAAACTTTTAAAATATAATATTACAAAATCATGCATCTCCCATGAGCATGAACCTATGTCTTTCCTTTGACAAGAGAGTAGTTCACCAAAATAGGCAACTGCAGTGCAAAATTGCTAAACAAGTGGATAATGAACATTGCAACATGTAAGTAACCTAAGAGTCCCCCTTGAATTTCAGTTATGGTAGCAAACTCTTATTTGTCGGAAGCTTTTGTTCTTTGGAAGAAGATATTAATTGTTTGAATGCTGACCCACAAAATACCCAAGATCATTTCCTCATAGGCTGGTGTTTCTATGATGCGAATGTTGTACAAGCCGATATCGCATGTATGGACATATTTTTATTTTTTTACTTTGCGTTACTCTGATCGTTTATGTTTTTCTCAAAACTCCTGCAGGAGCTTGGTCTGCAATGTTTTCATGGATTTATGCACTGCGAATTGCAAATAAGTCGCAAACCCTGGGGCAATATTAAATCTGGATTTTTTCCCCTTGTATTATGTCTGGAAGTTGTATGTTCTCACAAGTATTATTATCAGGGTTCTAAAAGTCAGACTAGGCGGTGCCTGGCCACCTCGATTAATGGCCTCGGTGTTGAATTAGGCACCGGGCTGATTAGTTAACGGCTAGGCAAGATCAGTCAGCGACTAATCAGCTAGGCGCCGGCGGGATTTGGCACCCACACATTTGCACCAAGGAGCAAAATCTTCCGTAAAACACTGATAGATCTCTGGGTCCCGCGCACACCTTTTGTTTTGGCCCTACATTTTTTTGTTTGTTCAGAGTTTCACCCTTTCGGTAGAAAAAACCAGAAGCACTTGATCGACTTTAGATTCCAATACCAAAATAACAACGAAAAAAAAAAAAAAAAGTTCAGTTATATGACATTCCAAACAGCAGTGAAACACCTCAATTCCCTTTTTTGCCCCTTGTTGGACTATGTTTGGACCAAAGGTTAAAATAAATTAGGCTACGCACAAAAATGAGTTAGGCTAAAATTTTACTACTGCATATGATTTTTTTTTCTCCTACCTGGGGTTTTTTCCCCCACCTGGGCCATAGAGCCTCTTTATTGTTCCGCCATTCAAGCAGTAAGATGTGTTTTGACCCGCAATTTGCTGCGTGGAATTCACCTTTCACAAATGACATTGTTCGTTTTAGGTTTCAAGACCGGTTTTCTCTATTATTTTTCAATTATTACTTACATTTTTCTTCAATCATTATCTTTGTTTTTAATTAGTATTCTCATTTCTCTCTTTATCTCTCTCCAATTATTATCCCATATTTCTAATTATTATTCTCATTTATCCTCCTCAATCATTACCCAAAAATCAAACCAAAAAACCAACCAAACAAGATATTATTATTTGCAATTTTGATCCGACCCAAAAGAACCTTCTTTGCCGGCCACCTGCCTTCTATTTTGTGGTGTTTGTTTGATTCTTCTGACTCTTACTCCTGTTTTGACCTTTTGAGTGATTTGAGCTGTGCGAATAAATTATTTTTAACTTGACCAAAAAGAGCCTTCTCCAGGCACCCCGCTCCATATGTTGCATTGGGGTTAAGGGTCTGTGTTGTGCACCTAGTGCACTGTATGCGTGCTGTGCGGTCCATTTAGGGCCCAGTCGGGTCTCATTTTTTTTATCCAAATAGTTTTTTTTGTTTTTGATCACTGATCCAAATAGGCTCACCCAAAATTTAAACTCTGAGTTTGCTTGTTGACCTGGTTGTAATTTTTAGCCCGACGGTCTCTTTTCATATAGAAATTGTTGAGCTTTTGGCAGTAGAGAGCAGAAGGTATTGTCTTATACCATTTTTTTTGTGTTGTAGTTAGCAAGTCTACATTTAAGCGTGCCTGTAGGGAGCATGGTATCAATTGGTGGCCACCTCGGAACATGAAAAATGTCAGTCCATTTCGGCCCTCGCCTGTTGAGATTCAAGGACAAACCCTGCAAGTGAATTCTGATCAGCAATCTAATCAAGCTTTACCTGGTGTCGCTCACATGAAGCCAGGGGTCCAAGATGCAAATAGGGTGACCATTAGGGCAAAATATAAAAATAAGACTATAAAGTTTCATCTGTCTTTCTCGTCTATATTGGTAGAGTTTCAGCAAGAAGTGGCTAAAAGGCTTCACCTGGAGGCTGGAACTTACTATGCAGAGTATGAAGATGAGGAAGGTGAGCTGATTTTCAAAGCTTGCGACGACGACTTCCAAGATTTTATGCACACTCTTAGATCTCAGGGAAACACTTCGATTGAGGTTCTGCTCAAGCTAGAGGAGCCACTAATCAACTTGAATCCTGCTACTTAAGCATATATCAATATGCTTGTTGCCCTAAAGTTCTGCACTTGACGTAGTTTTTTTCTTCTTTGTTTTGTTGTTCAATTAGTCATTACAATGTGAGGAACTTAAGCTCTCTTTTTTCGGGCACTCCTATGCTTGCCTCTGCTGTTGTATCATGACTAGTCTTTGGATAATTACATCTCATTGGTATGGAAGGAAACTAGATGAATGGAAGAAATCAAGAAAACCACAAAGGGGTTGGAACAGAGGTATGCAACCATAGTTTATAAGGTTCAGGCATAGAATTCCCTGCCAGGAGGCCGGAATTTTTCATTTTATACGAAGTCTTGTTAGTTTTATGTTAATTTTTGTACAGATAATTAGTTTATTTTGACGAGAGGCATCTAAAAAATAAAAAATCATGACAAAATTTTGAAAGCTTACCAAATACAAAAATAAATATGCAAGATTAGTCAATTTTGTTGAATTTCTATAGATTTCTTTCATAGTTACGAACTACTCCCTCCGTCCCTATCTGTAATTTCCTTTGGGAAGATGCTCTTATGCATTTGATTGTGATTCAAATCTCACTAATTACAAGTCTACAACTAACAATACTTTTGCCCAGTAACAAATAAACAAAAATTTGCTTTTGGAGATTTGAACTTATTGTGAGAATATTGTTTTTTCTTTTGTCATATATATTATCTTTTTTGTCATTTTACTCCATTATTTAGGAACATCATTATTGCCTTTTCTTGTATCAAGTAATTAATTTCAAAAGAGCATAGTAAAAAGTAAACTGATCAATTTTTTTACATTACTTTTGAATAGGGTCAATCTTTTGGGGACAAAATAAAAGTTTCAAAAAAGAACCAACAATGGGGACGAAGATAGTAATGATAAAAAATTTCAATGCGAAACTGATTAAAATTTAGATAAGATGTCCATTTTGGAGAACATAATTCAGTGTATACAATTAAGTCATATCTCACTATTTTTTCTTTTTAAATTACTTGAGGTCAAAGATACCAGAGTTTACCTAAGCCTCTTCCGGCTTATATCAAAGACTCTTGGGTAAAAAAGCGATGGCCCTTGAACGCCCAACTCTCCCTGAAGGTCCTCTATGACTTGATGCAAACAGAGGAGTATCAAACAAATTCTCTCAAACTTTGTATTTCATAAACACTCTGAGAAATTACACACTTTTCTCTCACACTTGATCACTCGTATTTGCATACTTTTACAATCTAATAACAAGCCTTTTTATAGGCAATACAAGATATAAAAAATAAAATGAGATAAACTCTCATTTATTATCAAATCACAAAAACAATCACGCAAGTTCAAAAAGTCATCCGCCTGATTTTTGAACAGTACTCCACGTTTTAATTTTGGGCTGCTGAGAACCCACTTGGTTCACTTGCTCAAGTTTATCTTTTCATCATCCCCCTTAAACTTGACTCTGGGGGTTTCTTCATTCCAAGCATTGTCTTCATTTTGATGAAGGCTTCATGCTTGAGGGGCTTCGTGAAAATATCAGCAGCCTGGTCATATGTCCGGCAAGAAACTAGCTCCACTTCTTTTGCTCTCACATGTTCTCTGATGAAATGGTAGCGTGTGTCGATATGCTTGCTTCTTTCATGATGCACTGGATTCTTTGCTAGTGCGATTGCGGAGCGGTTGTCAACATAGATCTCCGTGGGATTTTCTTGAGAAATTCCCAAATGATTCAGCATATTCCGGATCCATATAGCATGACAAACAGCTGAGCTGGCTGCTACATACTCAGCTTCACAAGATGATAGTGTCACTATCGCTTGTTTCTTCGATGACCACGTGAAAGCAGTATCCCCGAGAAAGAAAGTAAATCCGGTAGTACTCTTTCTTTCATCCAAGTCTCTTCCCCAATCACTATCTGAATAGCCGACAAGTCTGAAGTTTTCAGTACTTGTATAAAACAGTCCATCATTGACTGTACCCTTGACATAGCGCAAAATCTGCTTGGCTGCATTCAGATGGGATTGGTCGGGTATCTCCATGTATCGACTGATAAGACCAACGCCATATAATATGTCTGGTCTTGTACATGTCAGGTAGTGAAGGCTTCCTACCAGACTCTTGAAATATGTCGGATCAACATTACCGACCTCACTCTTTCTGAGTTCCACTCCACTTTCAACTGGAGTAGTTACTGGATTACTTTTCTCCATGCCAAAACGCTTGAGGATGCTTTTGGCGTATCCAGCTTGAGAGATAAAAATGCCGTCATCTCCCTGCATCACTTCGATTCCAAGGAAGTGTGCCATCAGTCCGATATCTGTCATCTCGAACTCTCGGACCATACTCTGTTTGAAAGAATCAAACATAGCTGGATTGTTGCCTGTGAAAATCAAGTCATCAACATACAGGCATACATACAGTAAGCTTCCATCAGCTTCCTTCTTCATATAGAGTGCATACTCGTAAGGACACTTCTCGAATCCATTCTTCTGGAAGTATGAATCGATCCTTGTATTCCATGCACGTGGCGCTTGTTTCAATCCATACAGTGCCTTCTTCAACTTGTACACTTTGTCACAGTGTCCTTCTTTCACATATCCAGGTGGCTGCTCCACATAGATTTCCTCCTCCAGAAATCCATTGAGAAAGGCAGTCTTGACGTCTAATTGGTAGATCTTCCATTTGTGATGAGCAACTAATGAGATTATCATCCTGATCGTCTGCATTCTGGCAACAGGGGCAAAGACTTCGCCATAGTCTATGCCTTCCCTCTGTTTGTAGCCTTTAGCTACGAGCCTAGCCTTGTATCTTTGAACTTCTCCTTGAGCATTCTTCTTTGCCTTGTAGACCCATTTGACACCAATGGTCTTATAGCCTTCTGGAAGATTTGTCAGCTCCCAAGTTTTGTTCTTCTCTATGGATTGAATCTCTTCATCCATAGCCTTCCTCCATTTGTCTTCTTGGTTAGCCTCATTGAAGCTAACTGGATCACAAGTCATTTGCAGACAGAACATAGTGAAGTCTGCATCCAACGGGTCTGTATTATGATACAGATCATCCAGACTTCGTGTTCCTCTAGGCCTCATGTCTGAAAACTCTTCTGTAGCTGGTGAGGATGGTTCACCTCTTTGTGGTGAAGGGAAACCACGAGACGGTGATGGCTGCTCTTCTGATCTACTAGGTACCTCCCTGGTCTGTACCTGTTCTTCATCTTCAACAGTCAGCTCCATATTCCTGGTAGCTTCTGTCTGATCCCAACTCCAGGATTCATTTTCCTTGAAAATGACATCTCTGCTGTATATCACCTTCTGAGTGCCGGGATTGTATAGCTTGTATCCCATTGTCCAGTCACCGTATCCAATAAGGATACACTTCACTCCTTTGTCTTCAAGTTTGGTTCTATTTGCCTCTGGAACTTTTGCGTAGGCAATACAACCAAACACTCTGAGATGGGCCACACCTGGCTTGTAAGTGGTCCATGCTTCTTGTGGTGTCTTTGACTTCAGACTCCTCGTAGGACATCTATTGAGTAGATAGACTGCACATTGAATTGCTTCAGCCCAAAATCTCTTGGGCAGATCTTTATCCTTCAGCATGCTCCTTGCCATGTTGAGGATGGTGCGATTCTTTCTTTCAGATACACCATTTAGCTGAGGAGTGTAGGCTGGTGTACACTGGTGTCTGATTCCTTGCTGCCTAAGGAATCCATCGAACTGATCTCCAGTGTATTCTCCTCCTTGGTCTGACCGCAACATTTTGATGTAGTAGCCGCTTGCTTTCTCCACAAGACCTTTGAAGTCTCTGAACTTCTCGAATACTTCTGATTTCCTTTTGAGAAAGTATACCCACGTCTTCCTGCTGTAGTCGTCGGTGAACGTGAGGAAGTATCTGTTCTGTCCGTTTGAGATTGGCTTCAACGGACCACACACATCTGAGTGTACTAGCTCGAGCGGCATGCTTGCTCTCCAATCAACTTGCTTCCCAAAACTGTTGCGTTGTTGTTTGCCAAGAACACAATTTTCGCATACCTCATTAGGATGTTAGATATGAGGTAAGCCTTTGACCATCTTCTTATTTGCCAACATCTTCAAGCTTTCAAAGTTGAGATGTCCATATCTGAGATGCCATGTCCAGTCTTTGTCGTTGATAATGGCATTGAGGCACTTTGGCGTGTCATGAAGAACAGTTAGCGGAAACATCCTGTTCTTCGCCATCTTTACTCGAGTAACCAGCTTTCCTCGAGCATCTGTGATCGTCAGCTGCATATCCTTCAGACTAATTTGATAGCCTTTCTCCAAGAGTTGCCCAAGACTAAGTATATTAGTCTTCATGTCTGGAACATAGTAGACATTGGAGATGAATGCATGATCTCCATTCTTTCGTTTGATCACAATATTTCCTCTCCCTTGAACTGGGACTTTGGAGAGATCGCCAAAAGAGATATCTCCCTGAACCCTTTCATCAAGTTCAGTAAATAGCTGCCTTGAGCCAGTCATATGATTACTGGCTCCAGAATCAAGAAACCATGTACCTTGATCCTGTTCGGTGGAACTGTGCGCCATGAGACTCATTGAATCTCCTCTAGCTGGCTCCTTCTCTGCATAGTTGGCTGTTTCGCCTACTTGATTTGATGCTGACCTTCCTTTGCATTCTTTGTAATAGTGGCCATACTTCTGGCAGTTGTAACATTGAACGTTGCTTTTGTCAATGTTCGATCGGTTGTTGTAACCACCTCTTTTTCCTTGTCCTCCTCCTCTGCTGCTTTGCTGTCCACGACCACCTCCTTTTGGAACATGGTTTTGATTTCCTCCTTTGGAAAATCCTTTGCCTCCTTTACCTCTGGAATTTGAACTTCCAAAGCCTCTTCCATGAGAACCATAGCCTCGTCCTCTCTGAGATGTCCCCCCTTGCTCGTGCCTGTCTTCGTTGAGGGACAGCTTCGTCTGTAGAGCCTGCTCCATGGCTCTATCATCATCTCTGTGCAACTTTTGTTCGTGGGCTTGCAGCGAGCCCACAAGTTCTTCGACAGACATGGTTGTTACATCTTTCAGTTCTTCCAGTGTAACAACAATAAAGTTGAATCTCGGATCCAACGATCGGAGAATCTTCTCTATAATTCTCGTATCTGTGAGAGCTTCTCCATTTCTTCTCATCTGGTTTGCAACCGTTATGATTCGACCATAATACTCAGAAATAGATTCTGAGGATTTCATCCGTAAAGACTCGAATTCGCCTCGTAGAGATTGAAGGCGAATCCTCTTTACTTTGTCGGCATCTTTGTATGTTTTCTGCAGTGTCTCCCAAATTTCTTTGGAAGATGTAGCAGAAGCGATGATCTCGAACGTCATCTCATCAAGTCCTTGGTAGATGATGGACCTGGCTTTGCAATCCTTCTTTCGCTCGGCACGGAGTATGGTTTTCTGTTCCTCCTTCAAAGCTGCTTCTGCTTCTTTTGAGATAGGTTCCTCGTACCCATTTTCGACTATCTCCATGACTTCTTGAGCACCCAATAGTGCTCTCATTTGGATGAACCAATTATCATAATTGTCCTTGGTGAGCTTTGGAATAAACGCTGGAGATGTTCCGTTGGCCATTGATCCTTGTCAGGGACTATTCTGAAATATTTCAGAACTTTGGGGACCCAATTGAAAGATTCAAAAATATTTGGACCAGTCTGAAATTATTTGAGAAATTTCAGGGAGATTTTGAAAATATTGGGTGAAGCTGATACTTTCAAAAACTTGAAGGGCCTGATGTGTAGTTAGGGCCGATTGTAACTAGTGCCACCTGCACTGGATAATTTCTTGCTCCTTTGCCTTAAAGGCAAAATATGACTTCAGAAGAAAAAAATTTCTTTCTCGATGATGAAATCGACAACCGCTTTAATGCATTAAAGATAGATCTGAAGTGAAGTTAAGAAGGAAACCAACTCGGGTTCGTTGAAACCAAAGATAGAAAAAACAGTACTGACTTTTTCTTTTCGGTGAAACAAAAATTGAAGGTTTTGGTTCGGTTGCTGAGACTTCAAATTGCCACTTGCAGCAAAAGAACACCGTCCGGTGTTAAGTGAGGAGGCTTCAAATTTCTCTTGGCGAGCCCGATCAATTCGCCGGAGCTGTGGAAGAAACAGCCGTGGGTGCAAGGTGAGCGTAGCTCGTCACTTTCCAACTTCTAGGTTTCGAAAGAAACAAGGCTATTCAATTTCGTCACCGGATTATCGTTTCCGGCTGAGACAAAATCGGTACTCAAAAATTTTATTTTGAGGGAGCTAATTTCTGGATGAAATTAGCAGTAGCACACCAAAGGTTTTTTTTTGAGAGAATTTTTGGGATGAGCCTGTGCTCTGATACCACTGATGCAAACAGAGGAGTATCAAACAAATTCTCTCAAACTTTGTATTTCATAAACACTCTGAGAAATTACACACTTTTCTCACACACTTGATCACTCGTATTTGCATACTTTTACAATCTGATAACAAGCCTTTTTATAGGCAATACAAGATATAAAAAACAAAATGAGATAAACTCTCATTTATTATCAAATCACAAAAACAATCACGCAAGTTCAAAAAGTCATCCGCCTGATTTTTGAACAGTACTCCACGTTTTAATTTTGGGCTGCTGAGAACCCACTTGGTTCACTTGCTCAAGTTTATCTTTTCATCGACTAACGGTTTCTTAGAAAATAGGTATATTATTTAATCATCTCATATGAATTTTTTAGCTATATTATTACTTTTTCATTTCCTCTCATCGAGACAAATGACGCGATATAAAAATTTAACCCAAATCAAATAAGAATCAAGAAAAAAACCAAAAAGATTGAGCTAAAAAATCTGCAAAAGTTAGGCTAGAGAGGGGGGATAAGTAGCGTGCCCTTCTTTAACGTACATAATGAACTCTAGGAAGGTACGCAATTACTATCGTACAAAAGACCGTGTTTCAAGTTGAAAGTTGAAACTGACTTAGGCCTCGGAGTGTCTTCTGGTTGTGTACGGCTTAGAGGACACTAACAGGTAGTTGGTTTTGCAGGCCTAAGGACGTTTGGGAGAATTGAAATCGGATTCATCCCCTTCACACGAACTAGAGGACGAGTGAGATACATATCCTAACAAACGGTGTGGTTATGATGGGTGGATACATCAGAAGAAGAGGTGGTGGAATCACACGAGGCAGGAGGAGGTGATTATATAAACAAAAATGAGGATATAAGGTGTTTGGTCTCCGACGCGTGCGTCTTGGAAGATTGTTGGACAAGCGGGGCCTATAGTGAGCAATCACGGTCATTTGTTCGACAATCAACACCTCAAATTAAATGAAATTATCCACCACGTAAATTGGACCGGATGAAATATATTTAAGACTTCGACCATCGAAGAAGAAAATGGTGGAACGGGACTGGCTTGACATGCATTTAATGGTGAGACAACAATTGTGAACATGAAGCTTCATTGATGTAGTGGCTCGGAGGTAAAAATGTATGGACGAATTATAAATGTAGTAATTAAGAAAACACAAAAAGATAAGCAAAAAAATTGACTAAACGAATATAACCAACTTCAAAACAATATTCAAACTTAGGGAGTGTTTCACTGACTTAGGGGGGTGTTGCAGTAAGAAAAATCCAGTTTAGTTTTAACCCCAAAACTACTCTATTCCGCTAACAAACCAACCAATTCCGCTAAATTAAAAAATAAAATAAAATAAAATAAAATAAAAAAAACAATTTGTATCATCAGCAATTTTTTCCTAAAACTAAAGATCTAAAAAACAAAAATAACCAAAAAAACAAAGTTAGTGGAACACCCCCTTAATTTTTTTTTTGGATCTTTGGTTTTAGAAATAAACCAACTTGTTCCACTATCTCAGGTTTTTTTTTTTTTTAAATTGGTTGGCTTTTGTTGGAGTTTTTTTATTAGCGGAATGAAATAGCTTTTGGGTTAAAAATAAGCCGGTTTTTTTATCAATGGAACACCCCGTTTGTGTAATATATGATGGGCTTTCAATAAGCTAACACCTACTCCAACTTGAAAATTTTGATTCGGTTACAGTCCTACTCAGTAGTTAAAGAAAGGCGAGTGGGAGATTTGTTCAGTATTAGAAAAAATCAATTGAGGGCTTTTACTCTTTCATCCAGAATTTGCTGACTTTTTAAAAAATGGATGGCGAGCTGAACCCTTTGAGCTCAAGATTGGTAGGAAAGTAAAATGATACAGTAAACCCTTTGAACCAGGGAGGAAAACCCTTTTGATCCACAGGGATGATTGGAAAAAGATGCATTTAACTGGGCCCCCGAGTAGCTTTAATAAAGGCCATGTGGGTGGAAAAGAGAGGAAAGTAGCGTGTGAGGGAGGGAGGAAAGTACTACGTGGTACCCGCTCGACACTAGAAAATTGCTCAAATTATTGGGAGGTGAAGTGAGGACGTCATGTGGTGTTTCAAATGCATTTTAGAACGCCTTCCAAAAAAAAATTGCAATTTATAAAAAGAAGAGATTGCTATGCATTTTATTATTTTTCTTTGGTTGACAAATGAGAGAAGATTTCATAAGGTTAAGTTTCCTAAATGATAAAATTTAAATTTGATAAAATCTAACGCTTGATTTTATCAAATGAGAAAGACGTGTGATTAAATCAAAGACAAAAAAGTAACACTTTTTAAACTTATATAGGAAACTTGGCGTTAGTGTCATTCTACTGAAAAAGCCCACCTGGCTTTTTAAACTTATATTTTTGTTTTTATTTATTGATTATTATTTTATTTTTTTAAACTTTTGTTAGTTATGCGTTAAGAGATTGGCTGCGGTGTTGCAAGCTTCCGTGAGTATTTATTGTACAAAGATGTTAATATTGCCATATTATTTGCTCCAAAGGATAAACATGAGGCTAAGATATAATGGTTTTTCTCATAGTGATGCCGATGAAGTTGAGAACTATTTCGATCCTAATTTCAATGAATACTTGCAAAAGGAACAACTCAAATCAGTTTTAATCGAGTCGAATCCAGAGAAGATTGGATTTCTTAAACATCATAAATTAAAAGGAAGGAGTAGTAACTTGTTTGAGTTTAATTAAAGGGTTAAACATCTACTTGCCCCTTAAACTATGATTTTTTTTTTACTTCCCCCTTCAACTACCAATGGAACTCACTTCCCCCTTAAACTACCATTTTCTATTTTATTAAGGACAAATCATGTTTTCCATCCATTTGATGGATGGAAAACTTAACCCCAAGGCTATATTAGTCTTTAACCTAGCATACCCTATATGTTTATAGATACATGTATCATCTTCTTCCTCTCTAACGTAGCCGATGATTGTACGTAGCATTTCAGAATCTGGATTGGAGTTTCCGGTGAGAGTTAGAGTATCATTTGCATAGCACAATCCATCTATGGCTTAGGTGGTCTGCAAATCAAAGATGATAACTTTGGGGGGCAATTTACTTGTACATATAGATACATGTTGTAGAATTTCCTCATATCATCTCCCAATGTTGAAGGTAAAATCATTTTGTAATTCTGGAGATTCGCCATTTAATCACCGGTCCTACAATATAAAAATAAAACATTCATGTTTTAGTATTTCATAGGTCACAGGGCAAACTGTGTAGGGTTCGAGATTGTGCTTTGTACAGATCTGTTAAAAAGAGGAAGAAGATGATACATGTATACACATACATATAGGGTATGCTAGGTTAAAGACTAATATAGTCTTAGGGTTAAGTTTTCCGTCCATCAAATGGATGGAAAACGTGATTTGTCCTTAGTAAAGAAGAAAATAGTAGTTGAAGGGGGAAGTAAGTTCAATTGTTAGTTGAAGGGGGAAGTAAATTTTTTTTTGATAGTTTAAGGGGCAAGGAGATATTTAACCCTTTAATTAAACAACATAACCAACTTCAAAACTATGTTTAAACTTAATTTGTTTGTGTAATGCTCCGTATACTAGCAGAAAACCCGTGCTATACACAGGTGATGAAACATTCATCACACGGTTCATATAACTACAAAAAAAAAAAAAAAACAGTGTTATTGGCGTGAATCATGTAGATAGGCGTGAATCGTGTAGATATTATTATTTTCCTTAGTTATTTGTACTACGTGTATTCCTTATTTAGCTTTGCGTACTACGTATACTATCGTAGTGAAGTACATCTTGTAACCTTATATAATGCCTCTTCAAAAGGTTGAGAAATACACAGAAAATATTAACCTATTCGACTTATTGCTTTTATCTTGGTATCAGAGCAAACCCTAAAATCCCTAAACCTACTTTCGTCTCTGCGCTTCTTGCCCAGTGACATCCGATCGGAAACCCTACTTTCTTCCTTGCTTCTCGTGTTAATCATGTATGACCGGAATGACTCAAAATCTTTGGTGCACTCCAGCGGCAATACCCAAGTGGTGACTGTCCAGAGCGACTTCTCTACCGCCATTCCGTTTGAGTTTAAATTGAATGGCTCGAACTACACTATTTGGTCCCAGATGATGGAGTTACATGCTACCGGTCAAGAAAAAATGGGTTACTTGACAGGCGATACTCCTCAGCCCGCTGAATCTGACCCCGGTTTCCAGAAGTGGAAGAGGGAGAATGCCATCGTCAAGGGTTGGTTGGTGAAAACGATGGAGCCTGATCTCCTTGTCTGGTTTCTTGGTCTTCCTACGGCTGCCGCTATTTGGGGAGGTGTCTCCCAGATGTATTACGATAGCGCCGATGATTCCCAACTATATGAGTTGCGTTGTAAGGCCACCCGTATCAAACAGGGTGGTCGCCTGGTTCCGGTATACTTTGTCAAACTCAAAACTATATGGTAAGAACTCGATAAGCGCCGCCCTATTTCCATGACTTGTCCTGTTGATATTAAGGCACGTCAAGATGAAATTATGAAAGATCGTATCTATGATTTTTTGGCTGGCTTGGACGATGTATTCGATAAAGTCCGGAGTGATTTTTTGCAGCTCAAGCCACTTCCTAGTTTGGAGGATTCCTTTGCCTATATTCGTTGTGTGGCCCAACGCCATAATATTATGCTCGGCTCTGGTAGTGCTGGTGGTCTCCCTTCTCTGGCCATGGTCTCTAAAGCACCGACTCCACCAATCTCTTGGTCTCCTCGTTTTTCTGATGTGGAAAACAAGGATGCCTTGCGATGCATCTTTTGTAATGGTACTCGACATACTGCCGAAACTTGTTTCAAGAAAAATGGTTTTCCTTATTGGTATTTGGAACGTCGTAAGCAGCTCAAGGGTGAGCGCACTACTCGTCGCCTTGGCGTTGCTGCTATTGTGGCGACTGGCATAACACCTTCTACCGACTCGAGCCACAAGTCTGTTGTGTCTCATTGCAGCCCCTCTGACCCGAACACTTCTTCTATTTATCATCTCTATCTTGAAGATTCTAATTCAGTTACTAGCAACCTGGGCAAGGGTCTAATATCATCCAACGATCGCGACCCAGGTTGGATAATCGATTTAGCCATGACTTACGATAAATCTTTATTTCAATATGCTTCCTTCCCTCGCAAAGACCATGTTATTACCGCCAATGGTGATACTGTTCATGTGACAGGGGCTGGTTCAATTGCTCGCACTTCGTCGTTATCTTTGCACCATACCTTACTCATTCCCACTTTGTCGAACAATTTACTATCTGTAAGCCAAGTTACTGAACAATTGGATTGTGTTGCATTAATGTTTCCTATGTTTTGCTTGCTTCAGGATATCCAAACACGGGAGATCATTGGGCATGGTACTAAGAGAGGGGGATTATATTATGTGGATGACGTTGCAGCCAGTCAAGTTCTCAAGGTTCATGGGACAACGGATGATAAGTGCAAGAAAATCTGGTTATGGCATCGTCGGCTTGGGCATGCTTCTTTTGGTTATTTGCGTCGTTTGCTTCCATCCTTATTTCAGGATGTTAAAGACTCCGAGTTCAAATGCAATGCTTGTATTTTGGCTAAGAGTCATCGTGTTCCTTATCCTTTGAGTTTTAATAAAAGCACTATTCCGTTTAGATTAATTCATTCTGATGTATGGGGACCTTCCCCAGTGACTACTCCAACAGGAATTGGATGGTTTGTTACTTTTGTGGATGATTGTACTCGCATGAATTTGATGTATATGATGAAACATAAGAGTGATGTTTGCCCTATTTTTCGGGTTTTTCATGAAATGATCAAAACCCAATTTTCTCTGGCTATCAAGGTTCTTCGCTCTGACAATGGTGGGGAGTATATTAATTCTGCACTCTCTCAGTTCCTTCAAGATCATGGTATGACACATGAAACTTCATGTACTCAAACTCCCGCACAGAATGGTGTTGCAGAGCGTAAGGATCGTCATATTCTCGAGGTTGCAAGAGCCCTTCTCCTTGGCGCTTTGGTACCTAAGCGTTATTGGGCTGATGCTGTCCAATATGCTATCTATCTGATGAACAGGTTGCCGTCTCGAGTTCTTGATTTCCACACTCCCATGGATGTCTTGGCATCTTATGTGCCTCTAACAACCCACTTAAATTTGTCTCCGCGCATATTTGGGTGCGTGGCGTATGTCCATCTTCACAAAAATCAACGGAACAAATTGGACCCTTGCGCTATTCGGTGTGTGTTTCTGGGATTTTCTCCTACACAAAAAGGATACCGGTGCTATCATCCCCCCACCCGACGCTCTTATTTTACTATGGATGTGGCTTTCTTAGAGTCAGAAATGTATTTTGCTTCTCCCATGTCCAACCATGTCCTTCAGGGGGAGACACATGTTGAAATTGAAGGACCTGATTGGTTTGAGGTCATACTGGAAGGTGTATCTACTGAAACTAGCTCTGGCTCAAGCCATATACCTACTGAAACTTTACCGACGGCTGAAACTCCCGAAAGGTTATCTGCTACACCTGGTATTGTGATTGCTGACTCAGTATATGATTCCCCCTCTCGTGACTCTATAGTACCTCCCCATGCTCCCGTGGATATTCATGAGGTAAGTAATTTGGACATTAATATTTCTTCTAATCCTAAAACAATTGAAAAGTCTTATCAGTTGCCTTCTAGACAGAATTGCGGTCATCCGCCCGACAGGTTTTCTCCCGAAGGAAAGGCAAAGTACTCTATTGCTCATTATGTGTCGTCACATAGATTGACACCGCAGTATCAAGCATTTGTGAATCAGATGGCTGCATTCCAGATTCCTAGCAGAGTTGAAGAGGCTTTGAAGGATCCAAAATGGAGAGAGACTATGAATGTAGAAATGGAGGCACTACAGAAGAACAAAACTTGGGACATCGTTTCAGCACCAAGAGGCAAGAAACCAGTGGGATGTAGGTGGGTCTTTACCATTAAACATAAAGCTGATGGGACAATTGATAGGTACAAGGCCCGACTGGTAGCAAAAGGATATACGCAGACATACGGTGTAGATTATCAGGAGACGTTTGCACCAGTGGCAAAGATGAATATTGTTTAGGTATTACTGTCCTTAGCAGCCAATTTTGATTGGCCTTTGAAGCAGTTTGACGTAAAAAAATGCCTTTTTACACAGAGATTTGAAGGAAGAGGTATACATGGACTTTCCACCAGGATATGAGATGGTCAATGAATCAGGGAAAGTGTGCAAGATGCGAAAGGCTCTCTATGGTCTAAAGCAATCACCTCGGGCATGGTTTGGGAGATTTACACAAGCCATGAAGAGATATGGATATCATTAAGGAAATTCTGATCATACCTTGTTTATAAAACGAAAGGGTGGTAAGGTTGCTTTGTTGGTTATTTATGTTGATGATATGATTGTCACAGGTGATGATACTGAAATCCAGAAACTGCAAGGTTATTTAGCATTTGAGTTCGATATGAAAGACTTGGGAGGTTTGAAGTATTTCTTAGGTGTTGAAGTTGCTCACTCTAATAGTGGCATTTATTTGTCACAACGAAAATATGTGTTGGATTTGTTGAGTGAAATTGGAATGTTGGGCTGTAAACATGCAAGTACTCCTATTGTGCAGAATTATCGTCTAGGGATATATCATGATCAAGCTCCAACTAATCAAGAGAGATATCAGAGGTTAGTTGGAAAATTGATTTATCTATCCCTCACTCGACCTGATATTGTGTATGCAGTAAGTGTTGTTAGTCAATTCATGCACTCCCCAACCGAGAATCATATGGAGGCTGTAATGCGTATTCTGAGTTACTTGAAGTCTGCTCCTGGCAAAGGTCTGTTGTTCAAGAAACATGGGGCATTTGAGGATTGAGGGGTACACATATGCAGATTGGGCAGGCAACAAAACTAATAGACGTTCTACTTCAGGTTACTTCATGTTTGTGGGTGGTAATCTGGTCACTTGGCGTAGTAAGAAATAAAACGTGGTTTCACGGTCAGCTGCTGAGGCCGAATATCGAGGTATGGCTCAAGGAATTTGTGAGCTTCTTTGGCTGCGTTTGTTACTTACCGAGATAGGGATTGAGGTAGGAAGTCCTATGCAACTCTATTGTGATAATCAGGCTGCTCGGGAAATAGCAAACAATCCGGTTCAGCATGATCGTACCAAGCATGTAGAGGTTGATCGACACTTTATCAAGGAGAAATTGGACGAGGGTCTGGTGGCTATTCCGTTTGTGAGATCAGAAGAGCAACTTGCGAATATATTGACACAAACAGTATCCGGGAAAGTGTTTTGGGTTTCACTCGACAAGTTGGGTATAGGAGAATGGAGATATCTATGCACCAACTTGAGGGGGAGTGTTGGCGTGAATCGTGTAGATAGGCGTGAATCGTGTAGATATTATTCTTTTCCTTACTTAGTTATTTGTACTAGGTGTATTCCTTATTTAGCTTTGCGTAGTACGTGTACTATCGTATTGCAGTACATCTTGTAACCTTATATAATGCCTCTTCAGAAGGTTGAGAAATACACAAAAAAATATTAACCTTTTCGACTTATTGCTTTTATCTAGTGCTAGCTAGATACATAGTAAACTTTACGTTTTTTCTGCAAGAAAATTATTATTAGCTGTCCAAAAGTGTTTTTAATGGATCAAATTTGCTGAAAGTATTACACAAATAAAATAAGATAAAAACATTCCAAGTATCAATATTTCTCAAAACTTTTTCCTATCCTGAGTCACAAACTATTTCCACTATAAATGATCAATTTAATTCCTCGCCAATATGAAAAATCAATCAACAAATCATAACAATGGATAGAACTAGGCCAGTAAAAACAAAATTAATATATGAAATTATGTAATTCTGTTGTAAAGTATTCCAAGAATATAATTTTTGCCATTATGTAATACATTTAAGTCATAATGTAATATGGGCATGCACAATGCCATTTTTATCATTTGACAGTTTTTTACATCAATGTCCACCCCATTTCAACTACAAAATAAACCAAGTATTACTATTTGATCTCTCATTCTTACAAAATTATCCAAACCAAGTACTTAATTTATCTCATCCTCCTTAAAATTTCATATCATTGTGGTCTCATCCTCTATAAATGTAACATTAATGTGAGCTCACCCCTATAAATAATACCTCCTACTAGTTTTATCTCCTCTCACTATTTTATCTGCCAAAAACTAATCCCGCATTCAATCGAGGCCATAGAGTGAGATGCTATTTTTGGTTCTCAAATCCCTTCTATTGCTCAAATTGCTTTGATGGTGGTATTTAAAGGGAAAAAGCCTTCAAACATTTGCAAGAAAAATTTGTAGACAAAGCGTGTGAACATTTACGCAATTATCTTGCAGTACAGTTTTTGTTTTGGTGCGGTTATTACATGATAGCCGTAACCAGAACTGAAACCGGCATATTATTCTAAATCAAAAACCAAAGAACGAGATTTGGTTAAAAGTCACACCAGCTGATTCGGGGGCGATTCGGTTAACCAATCTTTCGGTCGATATCGCCATCCCTACTCATTGATGAGAGTTGAACTCCTTTCAGTGGTGAAATTATGGGAAAGGAAAAGTAGCGGTAATCCGTTTGAACCGTAGAGAAAGTCTTTTGATTCCCATCATAATCCCTTTGAACACTTCGAATTGTGGAGACCGTTTGAATGGGTCCGACTATGGTGCCCCAAAGTGGTATTGGGGCACTGGTGTCCCAGTTTTACTTACCATGAACATTGGGCCTACAAACTTCAAAAATATATCACACTTACCATAAATACAGGATTTACTTACCACAATTTATGGCCTATTCGTGTGGTAAATAAAACCTATGTTTGTGGTAAGTAAAGACTGCGTTCATGGTAAGTACTATTGCGCGGGAAAAGAGAAAAACCACCCTCCTTCTTGTGGTGGTTTTCATCCAATGACTCAAATTCCGACAACTACTTCCGGCCGACGAACTTCGACTTTTTCCGGCCGGCCGACAAACTTCTCCGACCGGCGACTTTTTCCGACCGCATAATTCACTGCGAATTTTTACTGCGAATTTATATACCTTCCAGCCGGCGACTTTTTCCAGCTGGTTATCCTCACAAAAGTCATCAGGCTTTGGACGAATTATTGAAAAAAAAAAAAACTGTGTTACCTCACCGATCTAATAATGAGATGGTAGCAAATATATCGAAATTACGATTTCATATTAAAAAAAAATGCGAATTTTTTAAAAAAAAATTGCGAATTTTAAAAAAATAACTGCGATTTTGTAAAAAATTACTGCGAATCTGTAAAAATTATTGCAAATTGCTAAAAAGGAGGACAAAAACATAACATTTGAAGAACTAATCACTAATGTGAATGGAGAAGGAATGCGTAAAAATAGATCTCAACTTGGCAATTCTGTTGCTGGAACATCTTCTATGTTTTTAACTGTGCCTAAACCAGACACCACTACTCCTAGTACATCCTCTTATTCAACTCTTCCTCCACAACAATCACCTGTTGGTCATGGTCAGAGAACACATCAGTTCTTCGTTTCCCGACCTCAACCAACACCACCTATGTATACAGTTTCTTTTCCACAGCACATAATAGAAATTGGATTGTTAAGACCAAGGGGTTATAGAAATCAGAAGGGTGGTACAAACAGTCCATGCCAGATATGCAAGAAGACTAATCATTATCACATATCCAATCTAAACTATCAACCACCACCCTTTTACAACTACAATTACAACAACTCAGTACCAAATCAGCCATTACCACAGGCTCATATGCTTCAATGTAACTATCCCTTTCCCATCTCCAGTCCACAAAATACTAATCCCGGTCTCCTTCCTTTACCACAAACATACAACAACAATAGTACCCTGTATCCCTCTACCACTTATCCTTACGCCCTTCTCCTTACCCTACAGCTTCATATTCCTTTCCTTCTTCATCTGCGCCTCCTGGTGACTGGTATCTGGATAGTGGGGCAACTAATCATGTTACTAATGATTTAAGGTCACGAAATTTCTAAGATTCCAGTTTCTACCCAAGTTTGAGTTAAACCTTTATTTATTAATCTATTTTTAGGCATATCCCGGATGTACCCTTGGCTATTAGTCCCGTTGCAACAGCATGTAAAAGTTAAGCTTAACATGTAAAGGTACCCTTTTTTTTTTTTTTTCTTTTTTTTTTTTTGCTGCAATAGTTCTGAAAATGGTTTGTATGTAAGAGAGCTCTTCATAGGTTCAACTACAAGTACGTATCGTTGTCGTGCCCCCCTTTATTTGTTGTTCGGTGCTGTGTCCATTCTACTTAGAAGATAGAAGCACCGGCTAGGTAATAGAACCCCTGGTAAGCAGAAGAGAAGGATTGCTTCATGTCCTTTGGCCTTTTCGGTTATGAAGTACGGTATGTTATTAGTTGGCTGGTCGAATATTGATTTTGCAGTTAGTTTTAGATATTCCGCTATCTCTATCGATGCAGTTTCTGTCCTAAAAAATTAAGTTAGTACAGTCAACCAGTCATCGTTGATCTTGGGTGTGTTTGAATTAAGCCTTTGTCCTCCCACGAAGTTCAGTAGAGCTCCGTGACCCTTAACCAATGAAAAGGAGCTGTCGGTAACCATCACCAACTGGTTTCACACCGGGAGGACAACATGCGGAGCAATGACCCCCACCTTGTTTGGTTGAGTTTTCCAAACCGGTTTTCAAGACCAAACCTTTGTTTGGTTTTCCAAATAGGTTCCACTGTTGTATTCAGAAAAAGTACAAGTGAACAGGTACATTGTTTGTTTATTTACATTTGTCATAGTACACGCATGAATTGCATCCTCGGAAAGCGAGAGAGAGGGAGAGAGAGAGAGAGAGAAAGTGAAGGGGACCCACATGTTTTCTGAGTTTTTTTTTTTTTTTTTATGGGTTTAAAGGTTGAAGGGACCCACCATTAGCCCCTTTTTAGAAAACCAGTTAGAAAACCAGTTTCTGAGAACCGGGGCTAAAAACCTTAACCAAACATGGCCGCAAGAGCTTGGAATTTCAATCAGCTAGATGTGCCAATTTATCCTTTTAATGATTGTACCTATTCAAAGTTCCTGTGGTTTCATTGTCTAAAATGTCCCCTCTTCAGCCTGGGCAAAATAATGGAAGTTATCATTATTTTCAATATTAACCTTAGATCAAATCAATCCGTTATAATGCTTAGGATGTCATTATGTAGAGGCACTACAGGCTTCCCAAATCCAACATTGAGCCCTCCTCTTTGGTTGTTAACTTACGAATCCCCCTGTAGCCCCAATTTCTTTATTTGTTACGTATGTCTTATTGTTGTTGGGGAAAGAAACTCAAAAGTGTTGTAATCCCCTAACTCTTTTGACTGAGTGGTCCACTCATTTGTTATCTGACACTTTTAAACTTTTAGTTTCAGAAAATGTGGACTTTTTTCCTGATTCCAGTCCGAAGGTGAAAGACAAGATTAGACTTGCGCTTGGGAGAATCATTTTACACCCACGATATGGTCAATCACTTGTTCAATTTTGGGCAGCCACAAAAATTGAGGGGCGGACTATGCTTACAACTCAAAACCAACCTTTTGGTCTTGGTAAAGCAGGGAGGTCAGAATGGGGGCTTTGTGACTTTAGGATGAAATCTAGGAAGTACAAATTTTACGGGGATATTGGAGAGAGCGGAGAAGAAGAACTCGGGCTTCCTGGCCGTGTGTTCCCGTATAAATTGCCTGAATCTGCTCCAGATGTGCAGTATTACTCTCTCAAAGAGTATCCACAACTCCATGATGCTTCTCTTTGCCAAGTTAGAGCTTCCTTGGCTTTACCAGTGTTCGAACATCCCAGCCAAGTCTGTGTTGGTGTACTTGAGCTTGTATCTGCTGTTGACGCCATTGCAGATTGGTATGACAAATCTGTACGATGTTTTTCAGGTTTGTCACTAATTAGCATTATCAATGTCTTACTAGCATTCATTATTCCTTTCTTGTTTTTTCCCCCCTCTTATTATACATTTTGTTGGACTATAAGAGATTACACTGTGAATGCGAGATGCTCCAGCATTTTTCTTTAAGCCATTTTGGTTTTGATGTATTCTAGAACATAGTATCAACCAGAAGAACTCTAGACATGCAATTATGAAAGCTGATCAATCTACAAAATAAGATGAACTTTTTAGGGTAGCTTGTTTTACACGCTGTCACTTGCCATTATTTCAGTTGTGGAGTACTTCTTTGACCTAGAAACTTGACTGAAAACGGAAGTCAATATGGGTGCTCATTCATTTTTTTTATTTTTTATTTTTATTTTGCCAGCAAAACAAGTCGCTCCTGAAGATAAAATTTTGAGTACAATTAACTCAAACCTTGTTTTCTTACGAGGGTACAAAGTAGGGAAATGGACACAGAGATGAAATCCATCTACCAATACGGGAGCCTTCTGGGTTAAAAGATCAACAAATCTGTTTGTTCAGATTGCAAGTAGCCTCAGTCGAACCTATAGATATTTCAAGATGGAGTCTCTTACTTGTTTTGTTTTTAATATGAATTGAATTTACCCAAAAAAAAAAACCTATTATGAATTGCAGTCGAACAAAGAATGGTGAGAATTGAAAGTAAAACATAGAATCATGTCCAAACAAATATGTTGGCATTTATTTTAGTTCATGATCATATCATGATATCAATAAATGTGAAGTTGACAAGACGTTGGGCTGACAGATTGGTGTGCTCCTGTTTGTAGCTATATTGCAATTGCCGGTTGCCAGTGAACTTTGATACTGCCTAACATTTTATGCAGTAGATACCAAATTTTTTTTTTTTTTTGGTATGCAGTAGACAAACTGGCTTTAAAATGGGAAAACAGAACGATAGTACAGGCAATGAATTTTCGGTCACAAATCTGTAGTGGAGTATCAGATTACTTATTTTTTGTTAGCTTGGGCAATTTGTCAAACATCTGGTGAGTAAAACAATTTTAATAGACAAGAGACCATAGCAAGGACATTACGCAGAGGTAGGAGTCATCTTTGTGGCAAAATCTATACTACTATATCTGTACAAAAAGAAGGTATAAATTTGGACGTGTTTTCTCCTCTTTGCTGCTTTCTGATCCTGCTTTTACAAAATGCATATATTTATTTATATTTTGACTGAACTTCATGTCGGAATACTTTACTCTATGTGCTTTATTGATCTCCATGAATTTCAGTCAACTGCCCCAGATGGGATATTTAATTCGTAGGGTTTTTTAATTATTGAATCTGGGGAAATTCCGCTTAACCTTATTTTTCCCTCTGTCTTAATGCTGATCTTTTATGATCAGGGCTGTCTTAATGGTGTTCATTGTGCTTAGTTTTGCACTTATTTCTGATCATCCTTCCTATTTTTATTCATACAGCATTAGAATTTGCATTATGGGCTAATCATTTTTTTTCAAACAGGAAGGATAACTAGAAGTAAGCATATTTTCATTTCTTGCTTACTGTCTAGCAAGTAGTGTGAATTTCCAAAGAAAAGCGTCCATGATACTTCTTGCATTATATGTAAAGGTGGCAAATGGGTGGGGTGGGTTGTGTTGGGTTGGGGCAGGTTGATATGGTTATGAGTCGAATATGGGCGGGTTGAATATGGGCCAATAATACGTTAGTTGAATTTGCGTCAAGTCACCATCTCAATCCAACCCACCCCTTTTTTTTCTTTTTTCTTTCTGTTTGTCTGCCATGTTTTTTAGGCTCAGTGGAGCACCCAGAATTGAACCATAAAGATGCTTGAATCCCTAACTGCTTAGCAGGTTTTCTTACCCTCATTCTTCAATTTCCAGACTTCAGAGAAATTGCTAATAAGAGAACCTGAAACCAAAATTACGGGCAGCAGTTTTAGGATCCCAATTACTCACAAATAGAGCTGAAAAACCTGTCACAACTTATGAAGTACTCCTCCATCCAATACTTTACTCTGTTATTCCCCTAATCGATCCCCTGCTCTCTCTCTTCCACTTTTGCCTTCCATATATCTCAGACAGAATCAAACGAAACCCTAGACAGCAGAACAAGAGAAGGAATTAAGAGTTGAAAAGGGCTGAAGGGGACGCCATGGCTGGGTGCTTGAGGTTTTTGATTGCTGTTGTGATACTATCAGTTGTTGGTTTGGAAGTGAGGGGGAATTCGTGTTGGTGCAAAATCCGTTTACAATTCGGGAAACTGAACTTGTTGATGATGGAACTTGCTTCGAGGCACGTTACTATGTCGCTTTCCAAAAACAGTATTCGCCCCCACCGTTTGGTGTGCACCGGGTTGATAGCGAATCTGTCCGAGGATACAACGAAGCCCGATCAATTCAATGATCTTCTGCCTGCGTCCGCACAAACGAAGGACAGACAGAATACCAAGTCAAAATGAATCGAAAGAACCAAGGAATTGCTGGCACCGTTTCTGCAGTAACGGTACAGCAAAACTAGAAAGCAATCTGTAATAATTTTGGCAGAGTAACAAGGCTACAATCCCGTACCTAGTGAATGTAATTTGGGTGTTATTTATAGACCCAAATGTACCCTTTCACTTTAGGACACGCCCTTTAGTGAAGAGACTTGAGTTTGGGTTATACCCCTCCGTTTAGAGTTGCATCCGTACACGAACTAGTGTCTGAAATCCGTGTGCAAACACACCGGTATCGATACACCTGTTCGGCGCCTTGCGCCGACGTGGTAAGTGCAAAGTGCGCCATCAAAGCGCCACACAGCCCACTGCCACGCTCACGCACGCGCGCGCGCGCGGGTGCGGGTGCGTATGAGTGTGTTCCATCACCGGCTACGCCAGTAATGCACGTAACACCATAGGTGCCTTGCCACTTAACACTATGTGAACAATATAGATATGTTCCCATATATATACCACTCAACCTTTTCCTCACTAGCCAATGTGGGACAAAATCAAAACACAACATTAAAAGCTTTCTAAAAGGCACAAGGAATATTTTGATAAAACCCCAAATAAAAACCCATTTATTTTGATAATTTCCAACAATCCCCCACCATTTTCAAAATAAAGATGAAGCCTTGGTTCCTTTGAAAAAGACTTGTGCATCAATGAAGGTATCTCACGATTTTAACCATCACCTAGTGAAACACATCAAAGTTAGTCGGAACGCATGGTAGACTTGTCTTTTAACCAGCGATCCTATAATGACCAACCAGACACGTTTCGCGCACGCATCTTACCTGACTTAGGTATTCAAAATTGCCGACACGTGGATTGGCCGTGTGTCTATATCCTGTTTCATGAGTGCTCTAAAGTTCTAGCCCGTGAACCTATAGAAGGCGGCACCACCCTCACACTCATATAGGTAGACTTTTAAGAATGCCCCTGTAACAACAGCATCCGCCTAACTAAACCGTTAGAAGTCTATTAAGAGCTAAGTAGCTCACCTCTTCCTTTAAATTACAGGTACCAAACACTTTACCATAGGATGGGTGTAACCGGAAAGTGCTTGCCATCACGACTTATGGTGTAGTTTGCTCATTGAACCCAAAGGCTTGAAGCTAAACAAGCGTTAGGTCGAGTTTCCACCAGGAGTGATTATATTTTAGTGGGCTTAAGTCCCATCCCCTGTGATGTTTTCCACACCAAATCTCTTGCAAGACCTTTTGTTAAAGGATCCGCCAGGTTTTGACCTGACTTGACATAATCAATGGTTATCACCCCATCGGTTATCAAATTCCTCACATAGCTATGTCGAAGTCCTATATGCCTGGACTTCCCATTATATACCTGGCTGTAAGCCCGTGATAGTGCCGACTGACTATCACAATGCAAAGATACCGATGGCATAGGTTTTGGCCACATGGGAATCTCCCATAACATACTCCTTAGCCACTCAGCCTCTTTGCTACCCGATGCTAGTGCCACAAACTCGGCTGCCATAGTCGAGTCTGTAATTATTCTTTGTTTCTTTGAACCCCAAGAAACTGCTCCACCACCAAGAGTGAAGACCCATCCACTTGTTGACAAGTGATCTTCATTCTCGGCTATCCAACTAGCATCCGTGTATCCTTCTAGAACCGATGGATACCCACTATAGACAATCCCATAGTCCATAGTTTTCTTTAAATATCTCAAAACCCGATTAACCGCATTCCAATGAATATCACTCGGGTTATACGTATACCTACTCAGTTTACCCACCGCAAAAGCAATGTCCGGCCGAGTAGATGTCATGGCATACATCAAGCTTCCTATCACTCTAGAATAATCTAGTTGTGACACTGCTCTACCTGTATTAGGATACAACTTTACATGTGGATCATAAGGTGTAGAAATCGGAGTACAATCAAAGTGATTAAACTTCTTTAGTATCTTCTCAATATAATGTGATTGAGAAAGAACTATATTTCCTCCTTGCCTTGTAATTCTAATTCCTAGAATTACATCAGCTACACCCATATCTTTCATGCTAAAACTAGATGAAAGCATATCCTTTATGCTTTGTATGCTATCTAAATTAGTCCCAAAGATAAGCATATCATCCACATACAAACACACGATTACACCTTGAGTTTCAGTAAATTTGCTATAAACACATTTATCTGATTGGTGTATCCTAAACCCGTTTGATACAATTACCTTATCAAACTTCTCATGCCACTGTTTAGGTGCTTGTTTAAGTCCGTACAGAGACTTAACAAGTTTGCATACTTTGTGTTCTTGTCCTTGCACAACAAACCCTTCCTAATTGCTTCATATAAATTTCTTCATCCAATTCACCATTCAAAAATGCAGTCTTTACATCCATTTGGTGAATATGAAGTTTATGTATCGAAGCTATGGCAAGAAGAACTCTAATAGTAGAGATTTTTGCTACCGGTGCATAGGTATCGAAGTAATCAATACCTTCCTTTTGCGTAAAGCCCTTGGCAACCAACCGTGCCTTAAATTTGTCTATCGTGCCATCAACTTTCATTTTCTTCTTGAAAATCCATTTACAACCAATGGCCTTGGAACCTGGTGGCAAATCAAAGAAGAATCCATGTATCGTTACCCATAATGGAATCCATTTCATCTTGGATTGCTTCTTTCCAGAAAGCACAATCTTGCGATTTCATAGCCTCCCCAAAGGTCAAGGGATCCGATTCCACATGACATGAAACCATGGTATGATTACATGTAGTGTCTCTAGTTCCTTCAACTAGATACACTATAAAGTCAGGACCAAAGGACTTAGCAACCCGAGCCCTTTTACTTCTCCTAGGTTCTACCTGTTCCGTAGGTTCTGCCTCTGTTTCAGGCCCATAAGAGATAGGATCATTCTCTTCATTAACCTCTTTCGGAATAGGAACAAACCTATTTTCATAAAACACAAAGATCCCTTGATTCAATTATGGTATTAACCCCATACGAATCATTTGGCTCGGAAACAAGAAACCTATATGCCTTACTATGTAAAGCATAACCAAGGAATATGCACTCAATTCCTTTTTCACCCAATTTCTTCCTTTTGGGTTATGGCAATCTCACAATTGCTCTACAACCCCAAGTTTTAAAATAACTTAGGTTAGGTTTCTTCTTTTTCCATAACTCATATGGAGTTATTTGTGACTTTTTGAGAGGTACCCTATTCAAGATGTAAGCGGTAAGTATGGCTTCGCCCCACAAACCAAAGCCTAATCCACGAATTGCTAAGCATAGCATTAACCATCTCTGTTAAAGTCCGATTTTTCCGTTTAGCCACTCCATTTTGTTGTGGAGTATATGGTGTCGTTTTCTCATGAATTATGCCTACTGACTCACAGTAATCAGGAAAATAATATTCACCACCCCTATCAGACCTTAAACGCTTTATAGTTTTTCCACATTGATTTTCAACTTCAGTTTTGAAAGTGATAAACTTTTCTAGAACCTCATCTTTTGAGTGCAACAAATAAACATGACAATACTTAGAAAAATCATCTATAAAAGTTACAAAGTATTGCTTGCCTCCTCTAGTAGGGGTGCTATGCATATCACATACATCACTATGAACAAGTTCTAACAAAGTTGTAGTTTTAACAATTTTAGGAAATGGAACTCTAGTGATTTTAGTAAGTGAACACACATTGCATCTATCAACCATATCAACATCATACTTAGGAATTAAATCTAATTTAACCATCATATCTATCTTCCTAGTATTAACATGTCCTAAACGATTATGCCATAAAGAAAGAGAATCAAGCAAGTAAGCAGAAACTGTGAATGTGTTATTAACGTTGAGTTTGTACATGCCCTCACAAACATAGCCTTTTCCAACAAATGTGTCATTCTTAGACAGAACAAATTTGTTCGCCTCAAACACTAGCCTAAAGCCATGCTTATCAAGCAGGCTACCAGATACAAGGTTTTTCCTAACTTCTGGTACATGGTAAACATCAGTCAAAGTCAAAACATTTCCAGAAGTGAACTCCAAATCCACTTTGCCCTTGCCTTTGATAGGAGCGGTAGATGAATTCCCCATGTAGAGAAACGAACCATCATCAACCACTTCATAGTTGGTGAAGAACCTCTTATCAATGCAAACATGCTTTGTAGCCCCTGAGTCCATCCACCAGTTTCCGGCATCCCCAACCATGTTAATTTCGGACACAACAGCCAGAAATTTACCCTTTGGACCCGATGCCTGTGGATCCTTCTTCTTCTTAGACTTGCAATCATTTTTGAAGTGCCCTGGTTGACCGCAACGCCAACACTCAACCTTTGGCTTTTTCCCTTTCGGGTCATCGCCCCGGTCGTAGTCGCGCCGGACCTTCTGTTTCTTATGTTTACCTTTGTTGGAACCTTTTCCTTCTTCCACCACATGAACTTTAGAGGCACCAGCCCCAAGTTCTTCCTTCTCTTGACGCCTTGTCTGTTCCTCTACAGTGAGATGAACAACCAATTGCTCCAGCGTAAGATCCTCGGTTTGGTGCTTAAGACTTTTCTTATACTCTTTCCAGGAAGGAGGAAGTTTATCGATCACAGAAGAGACCACGATCGATTCATCCATGTTCATGTTCTTAATCTTAAACTGGTTCAGAATATGTTGAATATCATGCAACTGATCAATCACTGACTTGTTGTCAACCATTTTATAACTCATAAATTGACTGACCAGAAACTTCTTGCTTGTTGCATCCTCAGTCAAATAGCGGCCCTCCAATGAATCCCACATCTCCTTTGCCGTCTCCGTATTCGAATACACATCGAACATTGCGTCCGAGAGTGCATTCAGAATATGCCCCTTGCAGATGTAGTCATCATTCTCGAATTTCATCCTCACCCGTGTCTCCTCCAAAGTCTCATCTTCTTTCTCCTCCGGATACGGTTTAGTGAGAACATACACGACATTCAATGTCGTGAGCATGAAGTGCATCTTCTTTTGCCAACGCCTGAAATTCCCTCCATCAAACTTGTCCAATTTCACGATATCCTGTGTCATTTGTCGCAGAGACCTTGATGACGACGCCATTCCCAAATACTGTTTTCGATTGTTGGTGCAAAATCCGTTTACAATTCGGGAAACTGAACTTGTTGATGATGGAACTTGCTTCGAGGCACGTTACTATGTCGCTTTCCGAAAACAGTATTCGCCCCCACCGTTTGGTGTGCACCGGGTTGATAGCGAATCTGTCCGAGGATACAATGAAGCTCGATCAATTCAATGATCTTCTGCCTGCGTCCGCACAAACGAAGGACAGACAGAATACCAAGTCAAAATGAATCGAAAGAACCAAAGAATTGCTGGCACCGTTTCTGCAGTAACGGTACAGCAAAACTAGAAAGCAATCTGTAGTAATTTTGGCAGAGTAACAAGGCTAGAATCCCGTACCTAGTGAATGTAATTTGGGTGTTATTTATAGACCCAAATGTACCCTTTCACTTTAGGACACGCCCTTTAGTGAAGAGACTTGAGTTTGGGTTATACCCCTCCGTTTAGAGTTGCATCCGTACACGAACTAGCGTCTGAAATCCGTGTGCAAACACACCGGTATCGATACACCTGTTCGGCGCCTTGCGCCGACGTGCAAAGTGCGCCATCAAAGCACCACACAGCCCACTGCCACGCTCACGCATGCGCGCGCGCGCGCGCGGGTGCGGGTGCGTATGAGTGTGTTCCATCACCGGCTACGCCGGTAATGCACGTAACACCATAGGTGCCTTGCCACTTAACACTATGTGAACAATATTGATATGTTCCCATATATATACCACTCAATCTTTTCCTCACTAGCCAATGTGGGACAAAACCAAAACACAACATTAAAAGCTTTCTAAAAGGCACAAGGAATATTTTGATAAAACCCCAAATAAAAACCCATTTATTTTGATAATTTCCAACAATTTGGAAGGGGACGCACTTTCAGCGCTTTGTATGCATGAATAACTCTATCTCTCTAGATCTATATGTTCATATGTATCTTTAGGCATGTATGCAACCCATTAGAGCATCTCTCTGTTCCAGATCTTCGTTCCCGCTCCCCCATCTTCAAGAAGACGTCAAAGAAGGGTTTTGTTGAGAAAAGGAAAACCTATTGACTTTTTTAATTTTTGAATGAAACCCATTTTTAACCCTTTTAAACCCATCTCAACCTAAGTTGCACGAAGCGGGAGCGGGTGCGGGTGCGGGGGTGTGCTTGCGACCTTGGATTGTATCGTAGATAATGTCGCCCCAAGCGTAGGGCTAGGTCGGCGGTAGCATAATAACCGGTAAGACCGGGTCGAATCCACAGGGACCGAACGCACCCGGCGTGAGAGTTGACTTGCGAATGAAGTTTTTAGCCTTAAAGCGGCAAACTTGGCTTTTGTGATTTGTTGGTGGAATTCACTTAACTTCGTGAACGACTCGGAAGATTAAAAATGACAAATTAAACTAAGGCGTAGTCTAGGGGATCATAAATACCACAACTAAGGCTAAACCGTTCGACTCTTGATAACCGGCTCGGGACACCGTTAGATGCTCCCGAACGGAAGATTTAGATATTAAAACCATTTGGCTAGAAAATGTGTTTCACAAAGATTAGGATTCTTGTGCCATTTAGACAAACATTTTGATTGACATCGCCCTAAGCATCACACGTGCCAAGTGGTCAAGCCCTTGGCTACGTGAGATCAAAGAGATTAACAAATCCAAATTTTGATACATAAAATTAATCCTAACTCTTTGATCAACAAGAAGTGTTTGCTTTTGAGATGAGAGGAACGGATTAGCCTTCGAGTCATGGAGTGTTAATCACCCCATGACCAAGCCCAATTAACTACTCACTAATTATGCTTAAGCTAATCCTAATTAGAAATTTGAAGGAAATAAAATTCATGATTAAACTTGATATTGATATTGAACCTAAGCTTCCCTACACTTTTAAGCCTTGAGAAATTAACAAACAACAAATTTAAACTAGTGTTTCTTAAGGAAGAAGATGGAAAAACAAGAACAAGATTTAACCGGTAGAAATGCAAATAAACTAGATTTATATGTAGAGCCAACAATTACAAGAACTATTAATGAAGAAGAAAATACAATACAATAAAAGCTTACCAAGGTTCTTGAAGAAAATTACACTAAAAGCTTGAAGACAACAATGGAGGAAAATGACTTAAAAATAAAACTAAACTAATGGAGGAGGGTCTCGAGAAGAGAGAGGAGAGGGAGAGATATTTATACAAGAGCCATCCCTGCCCTCCAAACATCTAGAAGCATGCTCAAAGTAGCAAGTAATTCAAGTGGAAGCCCAACCCAAAACACCTTTATGTGCTGTAAAAAATTCGCCCGGACACCACCATGGATCGATCCATCAACACCTTGGATCGATCCAAGGTCTAATTTTTGGCCATTTTTCTTCATTGGATCGATCCGTCATCACCTTGGATCGATCCAAGGGCTTCTGTTGGGAATTTTTGAAGCTTGGATCGATCCATGGAAAGTGATGGATCGATCCATCAGCATCTGTTCAGACAGATTTTTGCCCCAACTTCGCGGGCACGCCCCGGCTTCGTCCGAACTCGGAATGAGGTGATTCTTGAACCGTTGGAAAGCTCTATGAGTCTACTTTCAAACCCAATTGACTTCATGTTCATAGAATTTGTATCTTGAGAGATATGAGTCTTTTTCTATCAGTGGGTCAGATTTTCTCAAAGTTCGAAGCTCCAGATTTCTTTTTCCTTTGTTCCGGGCCTTCCTTGAACCTTCCAAAGCTCCTTGAGACTCGTTAGTGGGGTGCCATGGTGTACTTGGCCCTTGGATCCTTGAGATGCTTTCCAATGTGCTCTAAAACGCACTTATTAGCTCGGTTGTATGTCAAACCTACAAAAACACACCTTGCACAATATCAAACATATAAAAGCACTAAAACGCATGCATGTGTGACCTAAATGAGCTAGATGAGCCCGGATATGTACAATATTAGGGCCTCATCAGGGTGCGACGAGGTAATATTTAATGAATAAAATTTATACATATTTATATGTATTGTACATATGTTTTACAGTTGCAAAAGGAGTATTCATACAAACATTATATATAAACATGAGAAAGAAATGACATCCCAATAGAATTTTTTAGCCAAATATATGTACTAGATACGTAGATTAGTAGGTAGAATACAAGACGAGAGAGGGAGTCCCAAATTTCTCTTCTTTTTTTTCTTTTTCTTCGTCCTTGCATATATTTAAAAAGAGAAGTAAGAATTTCGTCTTTAAGATTAGTGTGAAAGCTCCCATGCTATTTAGGAGCGGGTTCCCGTTTGGATGGGAGCGAGCTCCCGCCTCCTGTCGAGCTCCCACCTCGGGAGAGCGGATTCGAGCTCCCGTCTTGGGAGCGCACCCATTTTAGAAGGGTCCTACAACCAAGAGTTTGGGCGAGTTCATGGGTTGGGTTGGAAATTGTCACCTCTAATTATATGGTTATTATCATGTCAATCTAAATTTTCCTCCATTATGGATATTCTGGTATGTGTCCTTTATTTACAAGATTTTAATATTTCAACGATATTGTGATTCCTCAGTTTATCCTTCCATTCCTCTGTAGGAGGTAGGTCTGCGATCGAGTGATGTACATAAGCACTATGAAATGAAAGTAAGTAGCAAATTATAATGCAATGTGAAATGTACTATTTCAGTTTCTTATGCCCAGATTCTATGGGGCAAGTTCTCTCATGTATTTTTTCATTTTTTGCGTGGTAATAATTGCAAATCAGTTCAAGGACGAGGATAAAGCTCTTACGACTGGCGACTGCCTTCAATGAACTCACATTGGTATTGAAATCAGTGTGATGTTCACAAGTTACCTTTGGCTCTGACTTGGGTCCCGTGCAATGCTTGTGACGCTTTATTGCTAGGCCAACTCTCAGCCAATGGTGGAGAATATCTTCAGCCTTTCGAGGCCAATGATAACCACCTTGTTAAAATCATTGATATCCAGTACTGGATATCACTTGCGGAAGGGGCATGTTGCTGAGATGGTACTTGGAAGTACTAGCATAACATGCTGCTCGGATGTAACACAATTCAGCATAACTGAGTATCCTTTGGTACCCTTTGCACGACAGTGCAAATTAAGTGGTTGGTTCACAGTATGCTTGCATAGCAGTTACACTGGGGATTTTGTTTACATGATTGAGTGCCAGCAAGCAGCAAAGATAATGAGACCACACTGACACAAGTCAGCACTATATTGGGAACCATGAAGAAAAATTCCAAAACTTTTAAACTTGCTTCTAGTAAAGAACTTGGAGGAATTTTATCTGTTGAAAATTTTGATTTCCAGAATAGCCAGGGGCATCCATATCCTCGCATAATCCATGCTAGTCTTGAGCTCTTAAAGAATGGAGACGATGGAATGGATGTTATTAATGCAGAACAGGATGACACTCTTGCTACTATTTCAAAAGGCGGCACAACAAAGACACAAGAAAGGGAACACAAAAAAACTGGTGTTAGATTTGACATTTCTTTGGAGGATGTCCTACTGTTTTCAGCATTGAGCCGTAAGGATGCTGCAATGAGACTCAAAGGTAATAGTACACTCTAAAAAATTAGATATTAGAGCTTGTCTTGATTGTTATTATCAAGTCTCCTCTCATAAATAAATTTAAAGAAATTTTAGAGCTTTTGCTTGTAGAGAACAGAAAGTAGTTTATGTTATCTGAATTTATCTGTTGCAGTCAGCGAATCGACGTTGAAGCGCATCTATAGGGAATATGGTATCCATCGGTGGCCTCCTCGTGGCTTATACAAGGTTAGTCACTTTCAGACCATGCCATATGTATAATTTAAGTTTAATTCAGGTTCATAGACATTATTCAAGCATGGTTTCAGCTTCCTTTGAACTAGGGCGCTTTTTGAAATTGGATGACAAAATGAGTTGAAATCTGATCACTACAAAGGTCCAAGTTCATTTGATTATGCCGGGCTGCGTAATTATCAGGAATCTCAACACTCTGGTGTTCAAGGAGATTTGGTTGTTTACATAATAAGTACTTCCTTTTTGTAAACTGGGATAGAACCAAAAAAAAAAAAAGATTAAATCCATAGGACGTCAAATTTACTCTCTCTCTCTCTCTTCTTGATTCCAAATTGGCAAAAGGAGGAGGTATTTCCCTTAGTGTTACCCAATGTTGAAGATATTAGGCACCTTGATTCACCAAAAGAACTGGAAGTTGATGCTACAATATATGGGCCCAGGGACGGAGGGACACAGGGGCAAGGGGGGTCACGTGCCCCCCCTCAATTTCAGGTGTTTTTTTTTTTTTTTCAAATTACGAAAATCAAATCTAAACACCCAACTTTGATGTTTCTGAATTCGGGGTTAACGATTTCATTTCCTTTATTGCCTCCCTATCAAGAACATATCATCAAAACCCAGTTTAAAACAAGGGGAAAACCCTAAACGATTCATCAGCAAAGAGAGAGACAGAGTAACAATCAACCAAAACGGAAAAAAAATGAGTGCATACCAAAAACTCCTAAACCTCGTGGAAAACATTAGGCTTTTCAAGCAAACGGCACATACAATCGATCTCTTTCCTGAGAAGGGTGAAGAAAATCAACAGGAGAGAGACAGAGAATCGAGGTCTTCTATTGTGTAGATTGCAGAGAAAATTCAACGAAGGAGAAGGAGCTTCATCGCTTCTCCGTCTTCTCGATTTTTCAGGAACTCGATTTGCTTGGAGAGAGAGAGAGAGAGAGAGAGAGAGAGACGTTTGATGCATTTGTGAAGAGGGAGGAGGAGTCGAGCCTTCTGGACTTTTCCTATTGATACCCGAAAATGTCCTCCCATTATGCACCTGTTGAAAGATTATAATCGATGTGTATTCTTCTCACTTGGAGACACAATATATAGACTGTGTACAAGATAATTTAGGAAAGGAAATAATAAGGAAATTACTACCTACCTAATTAGACTAATTACAATCTTCCTAATTGCCTAATTGCCTAATTGATTACAACATGTGTATTACAATACTTCTTTCCTTTTCAACACTCCCCCTCAAGCTGGAGCGTATACATCGTACACTCTAAGCTTGCGACAAATAGAATCAATGGAAGCCCTGGGAAGAGCCTTCGTGAAAATATCAGCAAGTTGAGAGCCTAAAGGAACGAAAGGTGTGCTGATCTCTTTAGACTCCACTTTTGACCGAATGAAATGACAATCAACTTCAATGTGTTTGGTCCTCTCGTGGAATACTAGATTATTAGCAATGTGGATAGCAGCCTGATTATCACAATAGAAGGGAGTTGGACCATGTATTGGAATCCCAAACTCATGTAGAAGTGTACACAACCAAGTCAACTCACAACCTAAATATGACGTCGTTTTGACAAAGTACGGGGGTAAAAATACCAAAGTTCCTTTACAGATTCTTTCAAATTCCAAGTAGTTAAAATCATTTACTTGAATAATAGGTTGGGTTTTTTAATCAGTGCCTTTTTATTAGAGTTTTGATTAGGGCTTTTTGATTGAGAGTTTAGGGTTTTTCAAATACATATGCTGATATACATATGCTAATATTGCATAAGGTGAAAAACTGTATAAGGTGAAAACTAGTTTTGTATTGTTACGCTACTTTTTAAATTTTTGTTAAGCTTAGTAGAAATTGGTGCCCCCACTGTGGGGAATTTCTAAATCCGTCCCTGTATGGGCCCCATGGTGTCAGGATAGAATCGATAGATCATAGCTTGCCATCTTGATCTTGTGTGTGAACCATCTAATGCTTTCTCATTGTGGATACCTGCTTGTTGCGGCACGAGTTTGCACACAGGATGGCCAATGGCGTTTGTCCGTATAACGTCGAGGTGCCCACTGTTGCACACCTTATGAGTTCAAGAGAGTCGCCACTTGGTTTTAGGAAACCAAGAAACCGTATCGAGATTCCAACATTCGGGAGCCAAGGGTACGAAAAGGGGAAGGTGTTAGGCACCTCTCTTTGCCCAATCAAAAGGCTGGCCTCTAATCGTTTGGCATAAAACATCTTAATCTTTCTTTGATTTCGCATGGACTTGTCATTAGCCATTAAATTGAAAGCAGTAAACAAATAAAAAACATAAAACAGCAGGTTCTGTAGTTGAACCAGTTGTCGGCCGAGTTTTATAATAGCGGCTGCTGTTTATAAACCATTTGGCCAATTTATGCATACAACAATATTCAACGGCTGGCACTTTGTTGTGTCCGCCGCTGTTCCTCGTTTACATGAGTAAAAACAGCAGAATAAGGATTAGTTGGAAAAAAATGGAAATACACAAAATACACAAAGTAAATTAAAGGGGCTAGCCTATAGAGGCTATATGAACAGCCCGCCTTGATTCCCTCAGTTACTAAGTCGACATCTTTTGCTTGGTTTCCGAGCCTTTATTGATAAAAGCTGGAAAACTTGATGAACAACATAGAAGTCGTTGGGTTTGAATGGTTTTGGATACTCTCTAGGTGTTTTGACTACTTTCTCTCCTCTTTCGTTTGTAACTCGGGGTTGCGTGTAGGCTAGGGTTTTGTGTGGAGAAGGTGATAGCAACAAACTTTTAGGTGGATAGGAGAGAAGAGACTTGAATGTCTCAAAAACCTAGAAAATAAAACGGCCGGCCCTAATGAGTTTAGGGCGAGCAAAACGCGTCTAGCTATGTTCTGTAGTGTAGAAAAGAACGTTGGTGGCCATTTTGAACATCGACATTTTCAGCACAAGAGGCCAAACTTCACGGACTCGCTCCGGCCACTACTGAACTCGAATATGCGCGGGATTTGAATTGTTGGAAAGCTTGTTAAGTCTACTCTCTAACCCAAGTGGTTTGGATTCAAAAATGTTTTGTACATCAAAGATACGACCATTTTACCCTCAGATGGTCGGAAAATAAGTGACTTTGGTAAAAGACTCGCATCTCCCTTATTTTAACTTGGATTGAGACATTATATATATCGGTCAAAAAGGGTTTTGAAAGTACTAAAAGATGGTGGAATCCAACCTTAAAAATAAGTTTGGTTTATGAAAAGTGGGTTGAAAGCAAACTAAATTAAAGAACGTCGGTGCCATTATGGCTAAAACACTTGTCTACTCTAAGTGTCACTCGACACTCTCATACGTAGTTCTAAGGTGTTCCCTTCATTCCTTAAAGAGTTCACAGGGCTTTCCACATTTCATCAATGCATACAAAGAACCGTTTCATCATTGGGATATCCCTGAGGCGAGGGCTTAAATGTTTGCAAAGCCAAATAAAGGTGTCTACACTCATGTAGTTAGCGTATCCACAGTGAAGCGCATCTGTAGACAGCATGGGATCAATCGTTGGCCATAGCGACTAGTAACTCACTTGTTCATTTCTAACAAGTCAATTTGTTTTGTTTGTAGTAATTAGGTAAAAACAGCATTTTTGCTGAGGCCAAAAAAAAAAAAAAAGAGGTAATAAGAGCAAATAATTCTTTCCCTAAATTTGTATGAATCGTGAAATCAGATGAGTGTTCTTGAACCCTTGCAGAAAGGAGGAGGAGCTATGACACATCTAGATTCGGATCAGCCATCAACGGATGCAGCAAATAATGGAAGGAGTATAATTGGTGCCAAACGCAGCAACTTGGATGTAACTTGTTCAGGAGAAGGCAGCATCATAACGCAAGAAAAGAAAAAGGGTAAAACTGGAATTAAAATTGAAATTCCTCTAGAGGTTGTCCTTAAATATTCGAAGATGACACTTGACAATGCTGCTAGAAAACTCAAAGGTAAGACATATTTGCTTGTGGTTCTTATTGTTGCTTTTATTTAGATAGTCTCTATACAGTTTGCGGTAGAGAATGTGAAGTAGTTTCTCTCATATGAATTTTTCTTTTGCAGTTAGCTCATCTACGTTGAAGCGTGTCTGTAGGGGCTATGGTATCCATCGGTGGCCACCTCGCTTTATAGACAACATCGGTGCCCCTCAGCCCTCACATGATGTTCCACCTTGCAACTTAGACAATGTTGGTGCCCCACAGCCCTCGTGTGTCGAACTTCAGGAAGGAATCTCACAATTGACTTCGGATATGCCATCTCATCAAGTGTCAGGTGGTAGGGATTGTCGTATCCAGAAGGTTGGTGCCCCGTGGCACTCACATGTTGAACATCAGGATGGAATCTCACAAGACTTTTGATACACCTTCTAATCAAGCTCCCTTGCGCAAGGAAGGAATCTTACAATTGGCTTGTGACGGGCCTTCTAATCAAGTGTTACATAGTGTTGCTCATGTAAAGCCACGTGATACAGTAGTACAAGATACGAATACGAAAATGGTGACGGTAAGGGCAAAATACTTAAATGGTTTTACAATAAAGTTTCAGTTGCCCTCGTGGTCGGGACTAGAAGAATTGCATCGGCAAGTTGGTAAGAGACTGAACCTAAAGGCTGAAGCTTATGATATCACGTATGAAGATGAGGACAGTGAGCCAATTTTAATAGCTTGCGACGAGGACTTAGAGTCCTGTATAAGCACTTTTAGATCTGAGGGTAAAAATTCAATTGTGGTACTGCTTGAGCCAAAGAAGCTCACGTGATTGATGTTAGCTTGTCAACTCGGTGTTAATATTTGCTTGTCAACTCTTGTAAATGATAATAGTTGATATTAGCTTAAAGCGCATTCAACCTGCTTGTGTCTTGTGGTATGTGTAAGAGAGCTCGAGGCTAGACCATTGAGAGAGCTCTCCTACTTTTTGCTTGTTTTATCTCCTGTTTTGCCGGGTTGTTTTTACTAGGGGTGGGCATGCTTGACACGAAAAATAAAATATATCTATATGATTGAGCTAAAAATAAATATTTTTTTGTTATACATTAGACATTAGTTTGATGAACTCTCAAGTAAAAAAAATAAAAATTTAGCTAAAAGTAGGACTTTTTGACATAACATGACTAACACGAATCCGACACATGATCCGAACGTTACGCGAAAGATTTGAGGAGTTGAAAAATATTTTTTTGATCGGTGAGTTGAAAAATATTGTGGAAATTCAAGAATAAGATTTTGATACATAACGCGAAAATGACAAGAAATTACATGTTGTCCACCCCCAGTTTTTAATAGTCTTTGGGTTTCTTGGTATGCTGGGGGTGATTGGATTGGACACGGTTTGGGTTAGGAGAAGTTGAGGTGAAAGAGTTATTAGGGTGGATTTTCAGAGCCAGAATCCTACGTTTGGGCGCAGATTCTGAGAATTTTTTAGTGGGGTTCAATTTCAGGATCTGGGTGGGTTTTCATTTTGATGGAAAGAGTTTTGAAGACGCAAGAAAAGTTAAGATCTATGGTGGGGGTTTGGTTCATATGGGGAAGTTGGAAGGAGGCTGAAATCAACAATTTCCACTTGTGCAGGGCACAAAGTCAGGGTTTCGAAAGGGGTTTTTAAAAAAAAATTCTGGGGCTATATCAAGAACACTAACAAAATCAGAATCAGAATAATGTGGCAGCCTCGTTCCCACGATCTCGATACGAATGTTTTGAGTAGTACCATGGTTCACACGCTCCCCAAAAATGTTGGTGATGCAAGCTCCGCCAATTTTAAACTGGATAACCGGCCACCGTCTCAGGAGTTCCATAAAATGCCTGCTCTCTTTGTTGTGTAAGAGGTGCACCAAGAATGAGCGGGCCTCTAGCTCTATGAGTTTTTAACTTAGTTCCATAACCAGAAGACTAACCATCTTCTCTAGTAACGAATTTGCACCCGTTATTGTCATGACCAATTCTGCTACAAGCATAGCAGTAATCAGAGAGTTTTTCATACTTGTACCAGATCCATCGGTGGGAGCCCGATATGGTTTTTGGCGAAGCCAGAATCCTCTTGGCAGGGGTAAGTCGAGATCAACTTCAACGTGATCTCGAAGAAAGCTTCGATTTAAAAGAAAACTGTCAGAGGCTGCTTCCACTCCTAAGGGAGTGTTTCACTAACAAAAAATAATTTTTTTCAAAAACCAAGACATGTCATTCTCTCACAATACACCACATAAAAAACCGTAAAAAGCTAGTTTATTCTTAAAACTGCCTAAGTGGAACACCCCCAACGAGTGACACAAACCGATGGCCAACAATGGCCCTAGTCATCTTCTCTACTGGTAATCCATGGACTTGAACCCAGAAAGGGCATCTCGAGAAATCAATATCCGATATAGCACCGCCTTCTATCAGTGGACGTAGGATTAGCAGGTTATTTATTATGGACTATGGGCCATCTAAGAGAACAGTTTCCTGTCTTCTTCGTCCTCAAAACAGAAAAAGGAAGGTGTTATTGTTCCAAGCAACAATGGAGATGTCAGATCTGGTTATTCCAGGCGTTCTTGAGAACATTGGACACAACTTTGGTGTTTAGTGTTTTTATGGTGGGTGATTTTTCCGACAAGACATTGGCAGCTTATGACCTCTGTATCTCCTGATCCTTGTTCTAAATCGACAAGGTCAATGTCAGCCATTGAGAAAGATAAAGAAGCAGGACTATGGTGTATAGAGTAGAACAGAGGAGAAAGAATAACAAAGCAAGGTGAGGAACAAAGAAGAAAAGAGAGGTAACTAGGGAAAAAAGGGAGAGTTGGATACTTAGGATTATAAATTTGGTACGGTTTATTTATTGATTTTAGAGTTGTAGTATTGTGAGCATGGTGGTGGTCCATGGGGATCACAATCTGTGAAGGTCTGAAAATTCGCGCGGGGTTTGTGTCCTTGTGCCTTTGGGTTAGTAGCTTGGTAAATTGGTTATGAGATTTGGACTACATCTCAGCGTGGTTCTCGGGGTGAGTCTACAACTCTTCATTTTAATTGTAGTATGAGATAAGCTTAAGCTCATTTGGTTTTGGCCTGATATTTCATATTTGATATTAGAATTGTGTCGTGCCAATCATTTTTCATTATTTTATTATTATTATTATTATTATTATTATTATTATTATTATTATTATTATTATTATTATTATTGCTATTCTAACTTGATGCTTGAGACGTAAAATTTACCATCTTTGAGCTTGTTAAACACAATTTTTCTTAGTATATCGTGCGCACTCATTTACGAACTGACTTGCTATTAGTAAAAGAAAAGGAAGAGAGAGAAGGCTATACTTATTTGTTGTGCATTTTGCTTGCATTTTCTTATCTTCGCATTTCAAATTTCCTATTGAGTTTGGACTCATGTTGGGTAATCTCATATTTTTCACGAAATGAGGAGAAATTTTAACATTTTGAGAAAGGGTATGTCGCCCCTAATTTTTTTTTTTTTTTTGAGAGCTTCAATGTTTCATATGTATCTTTGTAATTTTGGAGTTGCTGTGTCCGTGAATCTCTAACTTATTTTGTGAGAATTGTAAACTCTTAAGAATGCGTAACTTAACTCCAAGGAATTGGCAAAGTGGTCTTGTCTTGATACTTGGGGTTTGCTCCCATCTAAGGTTTCGAGTTCGTTTCCCCTTGCTAGCAAACTCCTAGGGTTACTGGGATTATGCTCGGACGTTACCTCCAGAACTCCAGAATTAATTGAGGTGCGCGCAAGTTGGTCCAGACATCCGATTATTAAAAAAAGAAAAAAAAAGATGCGCAACTTATTAACTATGAATCAACTTCGTAGTTCCATTTGGGAATGTATAATGTGCATTTTGAGGCACGAATGGAAGTATTGAGGTTTAATTTGGTTTTGAAATGAGTCAACACCTTGCTTATTGAGTCAGCTCCTTGCGTATGGAGCCAACTCTATTGTCAACATACGAATTTCATTCATTAATGTTTTTTTAAATTGATTTATTCGTACATTGGCTATTTTTTCTTGAAAAGCTAAAAACAAACATCCCCTTTCAAAATTTTCACAAAATCTTAACAGACGATTTGTATAAGCAGGGATGGATCCAAAAATCCAATTCAGTGGGGGCATCTTATTAATTGTAATCGTGCAATTTTTTTCCTAGTCAACGATTTTGCAAGAAGACAAGAAATCGTGTAAGATTGATTCTAAAACTAATATCAGACAAGAAATTATTGAAGTCTAGGGACCATTGTAAAAGATCTCTAAATTAAAAAAATATGTAAGTTAAACAATTTTCTCATCATTTTGTATCATTTTACTGAAAAAGAAGGGTGAAAATTAAAATTCAGGAAAAAAAATACTAGGGAATTATTATTCCCATTATAAGTTCAAAATATTCAATAAAACTACTGGTTTTGGAACCAAGAGGTCCAGGGTTCAAACCTCAACAATAACCCTTTTTTGTTAACCTTTCAATTTTGTGGCTTAAAAAGTTAGCACTAGGAGTTGAACACGCAACCTTCGACTTAGAGCTAGCACAACTTTCCACAAGGCAACACCCGAGCTATGTTACTAGAATCCGACACAAATAATATATATACAAAACTTATTTCCCTAATTATTTTTTTTTACATTGACAAGTTGGGGTCAGCAGGGGCACGTGCCCCCGCATGCCCCCTTGGATCCGTCTTTACGTATAAGTTTTCTAGCATTTGGATTTGACCATGCAATGTTGATATTAATATTAATTTGTACTTCCACGTCCCGAATTTCTTGTGCATTTACGTACATGTGTGCCATTTTTTAATTGCCTATATCTTTTAATCTATAATATTTTTTCTAATTTTAAAAACTTTGTTTAATAGAACTCATCGAGAATTATTAAACGAGATTCATATTACATTACATTATAGGTTAAAAAATATGAATTTTTTTTTTTAAAGATTCATGAATAGTGAAAAGTGAACAGGAAATTCGGGATGGATGGAGTATTTAATTGGTAACTTACCATCGGCCCTCGCAGGGTGTTAATTGATTAAAAGGCTTGATAATTTAGGAGTCTAATTGAAATTTAACAAAGTTTAGGTATCTATTGGACATTAAGATCAAACCTTGTTGGGGGGGGGTGGGGGTATTTTTGAAATTTTTCCTAAAAGGCGGTGTGATAAGAGAGGGAAGCAGTACTAGGGTTTGTAAACCGTGATTTGGGGGTTATTGACTTCATTTTGTGGTGGGATCGATTTCTCTGCAAAATTGAAGATGGGCTTCACCGGAAGAATCCTTGGAGTCAAGGAGGGCTATTTCCATCCCAATTTCAAGGAATACATGCTAAAGGAAGAACTCAACTGGTCGCGATTTAAACCGGTTTATTCGTCTGATTCTGGATGGGTTTTCTGGAGCCAACACGACCACGAGATCGAACCGTCTCTCTCTCTCGGCAAGTCACCCCTCTCTCTTTCTCAAAGTCTTTCTTTACTTTCTTCTTGTTTCTGGCTCAACCTCAATTTTTGATTTACAGATAATTTTGTGGACTTTGATCCCAACGTTTGTGCGACTCCGAAAGTTAGACAAAATATCAGACATGCTCTCCAAAAATTGATGCAGTCTTCAAATTTTCTTGGGTGCCTAGTTCAATTTTGGGCACCCACAAAAACGTTGGAGGGGCGGACTCTGGTTACAACTCAATACGAACCTTTTGCTCTTGGTCCAACACATTACACGGTTGATAGACGGCGGCTTTGTGAGTATCGAATGGAGATGTGTAGGGAGTATAAGCTGCTTCTACGTAGATGCGAGAGTGGAGAAGAACAACTTGGGCTTCCCGGCCGTGTGTTCCTCCATAAATTCCCGAATCTACCCCGATGTGAAGTATTACTCTCAAAAAGAGTATCCACAACAGGGACCTTGCTTCAAGTTGCGGCATACATAAATCTTGGGCATGCCGGTGTTTGAACATTCCAAACCAGACTTGTGTTGGGGTACTTGAGATTGTGTCTCTGTTTAACATGCATGAATCTTGATTGGCATGATGAATCTTTCCTCCGTCCTATGTACGATAGTTTTCAGGTTTGTCAATAATCCGGGCAATTTGTTGAATTTCTTGTCACTGACATTCACTACCACTCCCTCGCTTTCTTTGGTCCTCGTTCAATATAAATGTGTTCTAAATCGCATTGATCGAAAAGCGCAATTCGCGTTCGAAAAGATTGTGATTGTTTGAGTCGCCACCGGATTTTAGGTCCGATTTCTCGGATTCGGGGTTTGGTTACGAGAGGGGAAGGGTTTTACGGCACCCCTCTCGCGCGGTCCGTGAACCGGTCTCTACTCGATGTTCCGCGGGATTTTAAAGAATATTCAAAATTCGATGTATTCACAATATAGGGAGGTTGGGGATGGGGACCACATAAACGATAAAAACATGAAAGATATACCTAAGGTGGATGCTTGTGCTTGATGGTTTACATGAATGATGATGATGATGATAAATGGAATTATTACAAATATTTGCAAAGAAATGAGAAATTACAGAAATAATACAACAAACCCAGAAAATACAAACATTGTGGCCCAACAAACTGTTTTGCAAACTGGATTCCGGAATAGGGGGTTGAGCGCTCAAAGACGGAGGCTTGAGCGCTCAAGCCCTCAAGCTTGAGCGCTCAAGCCCTTCAAACCAGCTTGAGCGCTCAAAGACCATGGATTGAGCGCTCAATCCAGTTCCAGGCTCCTGTGAAACTACACCCTTTTTGTAACTTCTTTTCGTGATCGATCACTTTTTAAGGACTTTTCAGGAGAAACAGATAAAAATAAATTGACCAATCTCATAAAGAAGGATGAAAAGAATGTAATTTCGATGAACCCCCAAAGAAATGTTTGAAAGTAGAAGGAAAGAGAGGAATCCAGATCATGAGCACAACAATAATAACTCACACACACACGATTAACAAGTTTCATCAAGATCCATCATCGAATCAACTAATAACCCATAAAACACCCAAGAACAGCTTGAGCGCTCAAGTTAATGACCTTGAGCGCTCAAGCCGTAAGCTGGCCTACCAGTTTCTGACTTAAAAAAAATGATCGATGATTCTCAGGACCTCAAACATTTTACACATGAGTAAAGAAAGAAAATCCAACCACCGTTTTGCATTTAAAATGGTAAGTTCACAAAGGTTTTGGGCTTTGATCATCATAATATAGTTAATTAATACTCATGCATGTGTTTTTGAAATAGAAATGAACTGTTTTAAAGATATCATGAACACAGATAACCATTGTATGATGATCGAAGCCAGAAAGGAACTCGAGATTCACAAAAAAGGATTTATCCAGAACTGGGCTTGAGCGCTCAAAGCCTGAGGCTTGAGCGCTCAACCCCCGTTGCAACTGTAATTTTGAAAATGTTTCTGAACAACTCTCAGACCTCTGTGAGTTCAAGACAAGTAAAAAGAACTTGCTTGAACACACTGGTCTTCCTCAGAAGAACCAAAACAGTGAGACTTTCACATTTCGACTACCTTTCGGGAATATTTGGAGTTTGGACTTGATTCTGGGCTCGGGGTTGGATGATTGTGGATGCTTTAGTTTGTATTGTGATCGAATTAGACAATGTGGGAGGTTGGTTGATGATCAAGGACTTAATTTCTGGATTTGATGAGTGGTTTTGCAAACGGTTTTGATGGTTGGAAGAGTGGTTTTGTAGAGAGAGAGAGATGATCGAATTTCTGGAGAGTTTTTGAGCTGGAGTGTGAGAATGGCTAACCTCTCAAAACCGGGGGTGGTGGGTGGATTTTATAGAATGAGTGGGAGGGAAGAGAGGAGAGAGAAAGAGTGGGTTTTGTATTTGGGGGTATTTTTGGGTGTATTTCTGGAGTTAGTGGGGTGTATATACGTATAGAGATCGTAGCAGATCATCCCCAGACGCTCCCATGCAGAAAATCTCATGATTAGATATTCTGCAGTTCTTTGATGGATCGAGTTGAGCGCTCAAAGCCGTGGCTTGAGCGCTCAAGGTGCTTTCTCTGGTTGAGCGCTCAAGGCTAGGGGATTGAGCGCTCGGGGGTGCTGATGGCGGTTGTTGGCTTGGCTTGGTTCAACAAAGTGTTTGGTTTGGTTTGGGTTATTTTGGTTGCTGCTTGGTTAATTTGGTCAAGTTCAAGTCAAACTCACAAGTTCCAGGTAATCATGATTGGTCCGCTTCATCATTGGAAATGCTCGAGTGCATTTTGGATTCAAAATTGGGGTGTCTACAGTTGCCCCTCTTGGATGAGACTCAATGCCATTGCTTTGGTATGAGTGACATCCAAGATAAAGACAGCCCAACTCGTCCTCCGTGATACATCTCAAGCTGCAAAGAAAAACATTAAAAGATCAATCGGTCGTGCCACTCAGGCTGCCTACGTACCCTATTGTAGGGATCAGACCGGCGTAGTTCCTGGGGGCATATGCATACAAACGCAATGGTTTCTCCCGTCCCTCAGGACGATTGATTAAAAAGTTTGGTCCCTCAGGACGATTGATTTAAAAAGTTTTGTCCCTCAGGACGATTGATATAAAAAGTTTTGTCCCTCAGGACGATTGATATAATGCGAATCGACGAGCCTTCCCGGGTCGTGAAACGCCAAACAAATGAATTATGCAAATCAACGAGCCTTCCCGGGTCGTGAAATGCCAAACAAACATGCGAATCAACGAGCCTTCCCGGGTCGTGAAACGCCAAACAAATGAATTATGCAAATCAACGAGCCTTCCCGGGTCGTGAAATGCCAAACAAACATGCGAATCAACGAGCCTTCCCGGGTCGTGAAACGCCAAACAAATGAATTATGCAAATCAACGAGCCTTCCCGGGTCGTGAAATGCCAAACAATTATGCGAATCAACGAGCCTTCCCGGGTCGTGAAACGCCAAACAAACGAATTATTCAAATCAACGAGCCTTCCCGGGTCGTGAAATGCCAAACAATTATGCGAATCAACGATTCCCGGTCGTGAAACGCCAAACAAACGAATTATTCAAATCAATGAGCCTTCCCGGTCGTGAAATGCCAAACAAACATGCGAATCAACGAGCCTTCCGGGTCGTGAAACGCCAAACAAATGAATTATGCAAATCAACGAGCCTTCCCGGTCGTGAAATGCCAAACAATTATGCGAATCAACGAGCCTTCCCGGTCGTGAAACGCCAAACAAACGAATTATTCAAATCAACGAGCCTTCCCGATTCGTGAAATGCCAAACAATTATGTGAATCAACGAGCCTTCCCGGTCGTGAAACGCCAAACAAATGAATTATTTTACGTGAATCAACGATTGTGATTGAGTCGTGAAACGCTAAAAGCAAATTATGCAAATCAACGATTCCCGATTGAAATGCCAATTATGAATTGTGATTGATTGATTGTGATTGAACGTGAATTATGATTTTACGTGATTGTGATTGTGATTAAAAGCAAATGATTGTGATTGTGATTGTGATTGTGATTGTGATTGTGATTGTGATTGTGATTGAGTGTAGCTACCCTCCAACAACGGGAGGCTAAATTTAATGGGGCTATCCCTTGAGCAACAAGATAACCAATGATAAGATGATTGTCTAATGAGCAAGACAATCGAGGAAATGTGATTGCTTACTAAGCAAAGAGGCAATCAATACGCTATTGAACCAAACACATAAATGTGATGGTCTTAGCGGCATAATGGTTCATCAACAACAAATTCTCGAACAACCGATTAAATGCATTAATCAAGGTTAAACAAATATACTCAAACAACTTGACATGATTGATGAACACAATAAATGATTGATTGATTGAATGCACTAGCTAGGCGGCTTTTCAATGATTATCCCAAATGACTTGACCATCTTTGGTTTTGAAATTAATTTTGAAAAAGGTGACCATTTACGGTCTTGAAATTGATTTTGAAAAGGTGACCATTTACTCGGTCTTGAAATTGATTGAAAAAGTTGTCCCTCGGATGATTGATTGAAAACCGTCCCTCGATTGATTGATTTAAAACTTGTCCCTCGGGATGATTGGTTGAAACCGCCCTCGACGATTGATTGATTTAAAACTTGTCCCTCAGGATCATTGACTTAAAAGTTGTCCCTTAGGACCATTGATTTAAAAGTTGTCCCTCAGGACGATTGATTTAAAAGTTGTCCCTCAGGACGATTGATTTAAAAGTTGTCCCTCAGGACGATTGAACGATTGATTGAAAACGACTCGTGCGCAGATTTATTGCATCGACACTCGTGCACAACAACGACAACATTCCTTCTTTAAAAAAGTAGGAGGCTCAATGGGTGGCTCTTTTGCTTTACTGTCTTTCCCTTGAGGCCAAGGTTTGGGTTGGAGCTTAGCAAAACTTGGGTTTTGGATTGGTTTGAGGCTTTTAGGCTTCTATGCCCCAGTCCTGGATTTGGGTGTATGCTTCCCCCAGAAATGGCATTAGGCTGACATGCCCCATAGATGATGATCCTCAATTCTGATTTTCTTTCTCGCTCTCGATGGTTTTGACAACCAATTGACCATGTACCCAAACCTTTGATGCATTGAAATCGTTTCTTTGATAGACAAGATTAAGACTACATGATTGATTCCACAAAGAGGTGGATTTTTACAAGGCCGATTTGAGACAAAAGGATGGACATTGATGAGACTAGGCCAAGATTTGATCGGCCTTTTTGACAAGGAGAAGGACAATGAATTTGATCGGCCTTGATGAGACCGACAAGGCCAAGGAATTTGATCGGCCTTTTTGACAAAAGGATGGACATTGATAAGACAGACAAGGCCAAGGAATTTGATTGACCTTTTTGACAAGGGGGTGGATTGTGATAGACAAGGCTTGGGGAATTTGATTGACCAGGTTGACATGACGGATATGAGCAACTATGTGAATGGCTTGATTGGGGTGCCCCGAGTGAGCAAAGGTTGATACGGAAGAACATGTCAACTCGAAGGGTATGGAAGACTATGTTGACCCAAAGTTTCTGAAAGATGGCAACCATGTTTCACCATTGATGTCGAAATTGTCATGATAAAATTAGATTTTGATTTTGTGATTGTTTTACTCCGTCAAGTGATGTTCATTCAAATCTACAATAAAACACAAGATTTCTTGTCGTGAACCCATGCCCCAGATTGCTGATGATGCCTCATTGATTTTCCTTCAAAATGCCCAAGTTTAGAGGGTCACAGATGAAGACTTCGTTGATATGCCCTCGGTTTGGATTTTTGCTTTGCATGATGCGGTGTTTGCACAATGCTTTGACTTTTTCAAGGGAGATTAGACTGCCCTTTTGACTTGAATTCTCACTATCAAGTTGCACTTTCCAATCTGAAAGGACTTTTATCTAGGTTATGATGGGGCCAAGGTTATGGGCTTAACAAAGGAAGGATTATAGGCTCAAAACATCTCATTTTTCCTCGGGGTTATTTGAGCTAGCACTATCTTGGACTTTTGTGCCATTTTTGCTTCTGATGGGTGCTTTCATGTGCTTCTTCTTGCTTTAAATGAGCACTTCCTTTCATTCGTTTCAAATTTCTTCAGTGTTCTTCATCTTGTTGCACCCATGTATTTGACAAGCCTATGAGTTTGGCACTTTCATTGTTATGATACTTTGAATCTTCACACGCTTGTATCTTTGGCCCTTTTATTCTGCTGGCTGTCATGTGTTTGACACTTTCATATTTCTTGTTTCACCCCAGTGTGGGGGATAGTTGCCTAGTGGGCTCTTTTCAAGGAAATTGATTCAGGCTCAAAAGGGCTTTGCAATGGATATTTATGTGGGGAATCAAACAAAGAATGCCTTTCTTCATTTTGAATTGTGCAACTTGATGTGGAGAACTCATGCTTGCTCTAACTTTTGCCTAGATCTCATTTTGAAGTTTGATCTAGCGAGCTTTTTGCCTTAACTTTTGCCTAGACCGCCCTTACGGGTTTTCGACCTAGCAGGCTTTTTCTGTGTCAAAGCATTGCTTCTTGATGGCGCTGGGGAATGGTCCATTGAAAATCCTCCTTGTATGGGGGCGAGAGTTCAATCCAAATCCATCTCGTGTTTTGAAGTGATTATCATGTTTCTCAAATGATGGTGGAAAACAATTCCAAGTTGAGGTATTATTACAAAAATCCAAGTTTATGATTGACAATTTTAACACAACGGGGGACAACATTGATTTTTGATAGTTACGACCGAACCGCGAAGGGTTGCCTACGTATCCCTTTGCAAGGAATCAGGTCGCGCGTAGTTCAGGACTACAAAGTTGACTCTATTTTTGGTGTTTTTCTTTTTTGACAATAGCAACAAGACATTACAGACTCGAACATGAAAACACATAGACGAGGAAAGCAAAACATAAAAGGACTCAAACGCAAACCGACTCAATTTGAAGTGAAAACTTGACTCGACACTTGAAGACTTCCAAGACTCGTGGAAGATTGAATTATTGCATGTCCATTGTTGGTTCATTGATTTGGCGAGGTATTTGGTTTTGCCAGTGGTGCAGAGATGGATCCGTTGTCAATGAGATCTTGAATCTTGTGGCGGAGGCGTTGGCATCTCTTGGTAGGGTGACCGGGTGTTTGGTGATAGATGCAGAAGGTATTCGGGTTGTAGGAAGGTGGGGGATTTTGTGGGGGTGGAGTTGGTTGAAGTGGTTTGAGGAAACCTGCCATGAGAAAGCTCTTCATAAACCAAGGGCAAAGGAGCAGAGTTGGGAAAATTTTCTTCGTCGGCTTTGAGGGCGGTTGATTTGGGTTGTGACTTCGTTGGTACCGTTCGGTTTGGTTGGGATCATTGTTGGTGAAGCTTGAAGAGGCATTTTTAGTGGAAGTGAGGCTGATTTGATTGATGCCGAGGTTTTGTTTATGCTGAGGCATGGGGTTTAATATGGTGTTGGACTCGAGTGGCAGAAGAGAGATGGTTTCATCGTCAATGAGATCTTGAATCTCATGACGAAGGCGTTGACAATCATCGGTAGCATGATCGGGCACTTGATGGAAGGTACATAAGGTGTTTGGGTCGTGGTAAGCTGGGGGCTTTCGAGGTAAAGGAGTTGGAGAGAGTGGTTTAAGAAGACCGGCCATGAGAAGCTCCTCATAGACCGAGGACAGAGGTGCGGGGAATTGGGAGAATTTTCTTGATTGGTCTTTGGGCCGGTTGATTTGGATTATGGTGGTGGTTGGTTTGGCTTTGCTGATGGTGCTGGTTGAGAAGTTGGGGTTGATATTTGTGGAGCTGGGGGTGGCTTTTGCATTGTTGTTGGTAAATGGTGTTTTGGCCTTCTCGGAGTAGACCTTTTCGCCTTCGGGAGTGAGGTGTTCCTTTTCGACGTCCCAGTGGTGCATCTCTATATGTTTGGATCCTTCCATGATAGATTCCTCTAGTTCAGAGATCTTGGCCAAAGCTGCGGCCATTTCTGGGCTTTTTCCGTGTCGTTGAAGATTCTCTTGGCTCTCTGGGAAACGGTCACGGATGTCTTGCATCATGACCATGAGCTGGGTGATTTGATTGCCCAGGTTGTTCACAGCCATCTTGAGCCCCTCGATTTCAGCCGGAACATCCATGTCTTGAGGTTTGGGTTGAGTCAACTTCTGCTCGGGAAGTTGTAAGGCTTCTTTCTTGGATAAATGGCTTGGGACTGACAGTAAAGCAAAAAGGTCAAATTCAGATTGTGCCCCTGGTTTTATTGAAGGAAATGTCGTGCATGTGTCGTTGTCATGTCGTCCTAAGATCTGGATTACCGGTCTCGGTCTCACTTAAGGCATTGCACGAATGTGCGAAACAACAACCACGGGTAAGTCGTGACAGGCAGGTTAAATCCCAATCGTCGTGGAATCAGAGCCAATCTCCTTATAGACTATCCGAGACAGAGCAATAAGGTTGTTGAAATCCGGATACGAATGCACTTAAGGCTAGCCCGAGACACGGGGAGCCGTTCGAGCACGGCAAACACTGGAGGTATCTCAAACTCCGTGGATTTAAAGTCTCCTAGACTGACATCTATCCTATAGATTATGCTGAGGTTAGCCTACGATTAGTCTACCGGTTTCAAATCTCACTTAGAGCCATTGTACAGCAGATTGAATCAACACCACGGGTAGGTCGTTTACTCGGCAGTTACGGCTTTTCAACCTATAGCCTAAATGTTGAAGCCGCAACCGTTATCCTTTCTTGACCATCCGAGACAAAGCAATATAGGTGTGCAACCCAGATACTAATCACTCCAAGGCTAGTTCGAAACACGGGTAGCCGTTCGGGCACGACCAACACCGGAGGTATCTCAAACTCCATGGATTTAAAGTCTCCTAGACTTCATGTACAACCTATGGTTAATCTACCGGATTCGAAACTCACTCAAGGTTATTGCACAGATAATCGATCAACACCCCGGGTAAGCCTTTACTCGGCGTAACACTTTTCTTGACCATCCGAGTCAGAGCAATTTGGATGTTGCGACCCAGATACAAATGACCTCAAGGCTAGTTTGAATCACGGGCGGTCGTTTCGGGCACGGCCAACACCGGAGGTATCTCATACTCCGTGGATTTAAAGTCTCCTAGACTGAATTCGACAGCTTTGGAAGATTGCCCCAATCCTCAAGTTTTCTTTTAAAACAATAAGTCCTTAAAATTGGATAATCGGATTTGGGAAATTCTGATTCACACTAATTCCGACAATGATCTAAGATCAGATGCCTAAGGGCGATTGATCCTTCTCGGGCCAAGGTCCCTTAAACCTGTTTAGATCAGTGTTTAGAAATTTGATGATCCAAATTTTTCCATGTCCGGTCATCCTAAAGGCTAACTCGTAAGAATAACGCACATATGGGATGCACGACTCATCATCGGGCCAAGGCAACCTCCTACTAACCGCAGAGGCACTAAAACAAAACGGGATATTTACACAAAATATCTATACAAACGATGCTCGCGACGACTGCATTCGACAGCTTTGGAAGATTGCCCCAATCCTCAAGTTTTCTTTTTGAAGCAATAAAGTCCTTAAAATTGAATAATCGAATTTGGGAATCTCTGATTCATACTAATTCCGACAATGATCTAGATCAGAAGCCTAAGGGCGATTGATCCTTCTCGGGCCAAGGTCCCTTAAACTCGGCTAGATCGGTGTTTAGGAATTTGATAATCCAAAGTTTCCCATGTCCTGTCACCTAAAAGACCAACTCGCAAGAACAACGTGCATATGGGATGCACGACTCATCATCGGGCCAAGGCAATCTCCTACTAACCGCAGAGGCTCTAAAATCTAAACCAAAAACAAAACGGACGAACGCTCGCGACAACTATATACAATGCAAATGCATGAATGCAAAATGGCATGGCGAGGAAAGCGGTAACACATAGCATGTTAACATGGTGGAGCACGTAAACTTAGCACACAGGTGAGCTGCTAAACGTGGGGTTCTATGGCTAATTATATGCAAAAGGCTGGTTTTGGTCAGTTGAGGGTACCCGGACTCAAAATCAAAACCGCCTCCTACCGTCAAAGAGATAGTGACGATGTGATTTATCACGGTCGAGGGCATTTCTTTGGGCATTTCGGGATTCCCTGTCACCGGCAAGCCGGGCAGGATTGCCAAAACACGCCAGCGGGGTTGAGAACCATGCAAGTGCAATGCAAAATCAAATTCCAAATATTTTCAAAAATCCCACAAAACATCTTTCAAACTAAACCCACTTTGATTAACACATATTTCAATAAAATTACACAAGTGTAATAAAAATTGCACAAATGTAATTAAATAAAATATGTATTAACCAAAATTCCCCAGCAGAGTCGCCAGCTTGTGGGCGGCCCACCGGGATTCGGTGCGATTCGCGTTCGAAAAGATTGTGATTGTTTGAGTCGCCACCCGGATTTTAGGTCCGAACCCGAGAAACCGATAAAAAGATGACTCGTTTACCCATTTGAAAAAGGATTTCACTGATCTTGATAAAACCAAAGATTTCTCGGATTCGGGGGTTTGGTTACGAGAGGGGAAGGGTTTTACGGCACCCCTCTCGCCCGGTCCGTGAACCGGTTTCTACTCGATGTTCCGTGGGATTTTAAAGAATATTCAGAATTCGATTTATTCACCATATAGGGAGTTTGGGGATGGGAACCACGTAAACGATAAAAACATGAGAGATATACCTAAGGTGGATGCTTGTGCTTGATGGTTTACATGAATGATGATGATGATGATAAATGGAATTATTACAAATATTTGCAAAGAAATGAGAAATTACAGAAATAATACAACAAACCCAGAAAATACAAACATTGTGGCCCAACAAACTATTTTGCAAACTGGATTCCGGAATAGGGGGTTGAGCGCTCAAAGACGGAGGCTTGAGCGCTCAAGCCCTTCAAACAACTTGAGCGCTCAAGGGCCATGGCTTGAGCGCTCAATCCAGCCCGAGCTCCTGTGAAACTACACCCTTTTTGTAACTTCTTTTCGTGATCGATCACTTTTTAAGGACTTTTCAGGAGAAACAGATACAAATAAATTGATCAATCTCATAAAGAAGGATGAAAAGAATGTAATTTCGATGAATCCCCAAAGAAATGTTTGAAAGTAGAAGGAAAGAGAGGAATCCAGATCATGAGCACAACAATAATAACTCACACACACACACAATTAACAAGTTACATCAAGATCCATCATCGAATCAACTAATAACCCATAAAACACCCAAAACGACTTGAGCGCTCAAGTTAATGACCTTGAGCGCTCAAGCCGTAAGCCCTACCGAGTTTCGACTTAAAAAAAATGATCGATGATTCTCAGGACCTCAAACATTTTACACATGAGTAAAGAAAGAAAATCCAACCACCGTTTTGCATTTAAAATGGTAAGTTCACAAAGGTTTTGGGCTTTGATCATCATAATATAGTTAATTAATACTCATGCATGTGTTTTTGAAATAGAAATGAACTGTTTTAAAGATATCATGAACACAGAGATAACCATTGTATGATGATCGAAACCGAAAAGGAACTCGAGATTCACAAAAAAGGATTTATCCAGACTGGGCTTGAGCGCTCAAAGCCTGAGGCTTGAGCGCTCAACCCCCGTTGCAACTGTAATTTTGAAAATGTTTCTGAACAACTCTCAGACCTCTGTGAGTTCAAGACAAGTAAAAAGAACTTGCTTGAACACACGGGTCTTCCTCGAAGAACCAAAACAAAGTGAAACTTTCACATTTCGACTACCTTTCGGGAATATTTGGAGTTTGGACTTGATTCTGGGCTCGGGGTTGGATGATTGTGGATGCTTTAGTTTGTATTGTGATCGAATTAGACAATGTGGGAGGTTGGTTGATGATCAAGGACTTAATTTCTGGATTTGATGAGTGGTTTTGCAAACGGTTTTGATGGTTGGAAGAGTGGTTTTGTAGAGAGAGAGAGATGATCGAATTTCTGGAGAGTTTTTGAGCTGGAGTGTGAGAATGGCTAACCTCTCAAAACCGGGGGTGGTGGGTGGATTTTATAGAATGAGTGGGAGGGAAGAGAGGAGAGAGAAAGAGTGGGTTTTGTATTTGGGGGTATTTTTGGGTGTATTTCTGGAGTTAGTGGGGTGTATATACGTATAGAGATCGTAGCAGATCATCCCCAGACGCTCCCATGCAGAAAATCTCATGATTAGATATTCTGCAGGTTGCTGACTGGATCAGAGTTGAGCGCTCAAAGCCGTGGGCTTGAGCGCTCAAGGTGCTTTCTCCTGGTTGAGCGCTCAAGGCTAGGGGATTGAGCGCTCAGGGTGCTTGATGGCAGATTGCTGGCTTGGCTTGGTTCAACAGTGTTTGGTTTGGTTTGGGTTATTTTGGTTGCTTTGCTTGGTTAATTTGGTCAAGTTCAAGTCAAACTCACAAGTTCCGGGAAATGCTCATTTTGAATTCAAAATTGGGGTGTATCAACAAAATTTCCGGTCATCAAATTGATCTCTGTGATGCACCCAAACATGTTAAAACTGGACCATCTTTTTTTTTTTTTTTAAACAACTGGAGAGGAACTATCTGCATTAAGGTTCCTGCTGCTGGCAAAAGTAGTGTAGTATATTGTTTGTCGTGGATATGTCGGAACAAAATATTGAGATCCAACCTCCTTTTATAGTGGGTGTGCAAGTTCAACAGGTAAGTTTTACACTTTGGCCATCCTTTTATTTTATTTTTTGGATCATCTCTTTCATTAGATGCGAGAAAAACTGGTATCCTCAAAGAGTTTTATGGTGAGAACTCCTCATGTTCTGGTGGTGCTTTGGACAATACGAGTATACTTAAGTTACATGATCGTCTTGCGGTATCACGAAGGCTTAAAACATGTTGAGGTCAATGATTTGGCAACAATCCCTCAGGTACTCAGATAACTTTAGCTATAGCAGCATCTATGAGCATGAAACTATGTTTTTCTTTCACAAGGAACTCGTTCGCCAAATAGATAATTGCAATGGAAAATTGGTAAAGAAGTGGACAACCTTCGAATTTTAAGCACTTTGTTGGAAGAGGAAGGGCAATTTTGATTGTTCTTACAAAGCACATTTTTCTTACACGCATCACATGGCCAATTAAAGTATTTTTTCTTGAGCCAAAGGAAATGTTTGAGGAAGATGGCTACATAGGACATACACTCAAGTTCTTGTGTTCATACAAGGCAAAAGTGTTTTGTGGGTTTTTAGTTAGTCTCTCTCTTGGCCTCTCTCAAAGGCTACCATTAGGAACCTAAGATCTTCGAGTGTGGGGTATGTTAGGGGGCTTTGGTAGTCTCTCCTTTTGACAGTTGATTTTGCATGCACATGGGAGGTTCGTAATGAAGCAACTGATCTTCATGGGTGTGTGTATGTCCTGCGAGACGTATGTAGATAAACCCGTCTTATTTGTCTGCACATTACATGAGATGCAACAGTGTGGAGCCTTAATTAGCTGTATTGATGCAAAGACATTTCCGTGAGGAAAAAGTCACCAAATAAAATACATCGTTGGACCTTGCGGGGGGTTTGTTGCCTTTGAAAAAATCGCCCCTCCTTAATTCTCTTTGACCTGGCATTCATTTGCGTGAAACAGCTTTGCAGTTGAACTTTCTGAAATCAAGTCTGAGCTATTGTACTTGTTAAACAACACGTAACTACGTAAGTAACCTAAGAGTCTCCCTTAATTTCAGTTAAGGTACCAAACTCTTGTTTGTCAGAAGCTTTGAATTACATGGAAGAAAATATTGATATAGTTGAATGCTGGCAGCTGGCTTACAAATTTTCAAAGTTCATTTCCTCATAGGCTGGGACTTCTGTGTGGCTAATGTTCGACAAATCCTTGTCGCTTATATGGACGTACATTTTCTTTACTTTGCTTGGCTTTGCTCTGACCATGCTTGCTTATATTGTGTATCTTTTTTGATATACTAAAGTTCAGTAGTTTCAAGATTCCTGAGATGCATCTTTCCATTTACCTGCAGGAGTTTGGTCTGATGGGTTTAGATGGACATACACACTGTGAAATGGAAGTGAGTGGCAACCTCTAATGCCACGTTAGATCTTGACTTTTTCCCCTTGTATAGTTACTGCACGCGATTGGTTCACACAACTATCCTGACTTGACAATACTTTCAAAACAGTGTAGGGATGACAATATTAAAGCACGTTCAATTGCCTTCCAGGAACTCAATATGGTGTTGAGGTCAGTGTGCGAAATTCATAAGCTACCCTTGGCTGCGACTTGGGTTCCTTGTAGTGCTTACAATGATTTACTACGAGGCCAGCTCATGTCCAAGGTTCTAGAATATGTTGAGCAAGAAGATACTGACAAAGATTTTGCCTTCGCTCAATTCTTAGAAGCGAGTAAATTTACTCACATAAGAAAGGGAGGGGTTTTTGAGAGGGAGCTTTCATCTCCTCACATGTTATACTGCTCGGACATAACCCAACTCAGCATAGCTGAGTACCCCTTGGTACACTATGCACGATGGTGCAACTTCAGTGGTTGGTTCACAGTATGCTTGCAGAGCAGTTTGACTGGAAAAGAAGATTACGTAGTAGACTTCTTTTTTCCCACAAGCATTAAGGACGATGAGAACATACTGACCATGCTGAGCTTGATATTGGGAACGATGGAGGAGAATTTCAAAACTTTTAAGCTTGCTTCTGGCCAAAAACTGGGAGAAGTTTCGTCGGTTAAAGTTATGGATTTTCGGAATGGTCAAAAACTTTCTTTTGTTCAAATGATCCAAGCTCTTAGATTCTCTCCTAGTCCCGAACTCTTAAAGGATAGAGGATTGATGCTGCAGCTTGGTCAACTGGTTCAGCCATCAGCTGGTGCCACTGCCACACACAGTGGAATGAATGTCATTAGTGAAAAACAAAACTACATTTTGCCTAGTCTTGGAGCCTTGCAGGATGAAGAAGTGACGATGCAACTAGATTCACCTCATCAGCTACCACTGGATTCTTCAAACAATGGACATAATTTCGTCATTTCAGAAGAAAACATCAGTGTAGTTGTTTAGAAGAAGGGAAAAGAAAGACGCAAAGGGAAAGTAAAGGAACTGGAGTTAGAATTGCAGTTTCATTAGAAGATATCCTTAAATGTAAGGAAATGAAGTGTATAAGGGCTGCAGAGAAACTCGAAGGTAAAGAGTAAACTCCCCAAATTTAAAATCTGAGTTAGTTTGTTGACCTGGCTGTAATTTTGAACTATACGGTCTCTTTTCATATACAAATTGTTGAGCTTTGGCAGTAAAGAACAAAAGGTATTTTTGTCTAATATGTATTTTTTTATGTTGCAGGAACAGACGGTGTTTTGTCTAATATGTATTTTTTTATTGTGCAGTTAGCCAGTCTACATTTAAGCGTGTCTGTAGGATGAATGGTATCAATCGGTGGCCGCCTCGGATCATAGAAACTGACAGTTCATTTCGGCCCTCGCCTGTTGAGAACCAGGGACAAACCCCTCAACTGAATTTTGATCTGCCATCTAATCAAGCTGTAGCTAGTATTGAAGCCTTGCAGAATAGAGAAGTGACAACGCAACTAGATTCACCTCATCAACCACCATTGGATCCTTCAGACAATGGTCAGAATGTTGTCATTGTAGAACGAAACATGATTGTGGTTACTGGTTCAGAAGAAGGCACCAGAAAGATGCAAGAAAGGGGACATAAAAAAGCTGGAGTTGCTAGCATAAATCTAGGGTTCCAAGATGCAGATATGGTGACCATCAAGGCAAAATATGGTAGGTATACCATAAAGTTTAGGTTGGCTTCGTTGCCTAGATTAGTAGAGTTGCAGCAAGAAGTGGGTAAGAGGCTGAACCTGGAGGCTGGAACTTATTATGTCCAGTATGAAGATGAAGAAAATGAGTTGATTTTAATAGCTTGCGACGAGGACTTGCAAGTTTGTGTACACAATTCCTTATCGTTGGGCCACACTTCAACTACGGTACTGCTCAAGCCAAAGCAGCCAATTGCTATGTAAGCATATATCCATAGTCTTTGTTTTGTAAGCATCTGATGGCAGTGCTGCCTTAATGATCTGGACCTGATTTTTTATTTTTTATTATTATATACCAAAAGTCGGTAAAATGAGAGGGATCTGTTCTCTTTATCTTTTAGCCCCAACTCCTATTCTTGCCTCTGATGTTGTATGATGCCTAGTCTTTATTTGACATAAATTGATATGGGTTAGAACTGATTTGGATGGGGAAAAAACTTGGTAAATGGAAGAACATGGAAACCACAAGAGGTGGATACAGAGGTATGTAACCAAAGACCTTTTGGTTTTGAGCCAGCCTTTGCATTGTCTCAGTTTAATTGAGATTGAGAAAATACTGCAAAAAAAAAAAAAAAAAGGTGTCAAATGGCGAGAGACAGAAGAATAGGAGTGTGTTTCCCAGTTGAGAAGGTTCAGGCAGTTGTATTTTTGTCTAACATGTATTTTTTTATGTTGCAAGAACAGAAGGTGTTTTGTCTAATATGTATTTTTTTTATTGTGCATTTCATTCCAAGCTCTGCCCGTCCATCACTCTTTCCGGAGGGTAACATTCCTTTAGGACTCGACAAAATGAACTTGTAGCAAGACGAGGTGCTGGTTCAGTCCAAGAGTTTCACTTGAAGAGAAAAGCAACTATATATCCTCGTTCTTCATCATAGAAAATAAATGGCCAATGAAAGATCCCAAGCTTCCTGCAAAAGTGCCGCAGGCTTATAGGCGGCTCCACATAGTGACATGGGTGGTCACTTGAACACCCCCGAGTTTGTTTGAACACTTATTCCTATACTATAAACATCCATCAATCTAGGAAATTCACAATTGAATACCTTAAAACATAGGACATAATCTTAATGACAAAAATTTAAAAAATAAATAGAGCAAAAAGTATCTATTGGTGTCGATTTCGTGCCCTGGCTTTTCTTTGAACAACAATCAACTCTATATCTCAAAAAAATAGGCGTATACATAAATAAAATAAAAAAAAACCCATGTGAACCTATTTATTAAACAATTTCCTACAATATAAACTAATGTGTTTACGTGATAGTTTAATTTTGCTTAGCCTAAAAAATAGAGTTCGCTGAGAACATGCAATTATGACAATTTTTCTTAGTATTCCGTGTTATTTGGTCTTGTTATCCAAATTAATAGTATAATATGCCTAGTTGATAGAGCTAGTACAGTTAAGGTAATTTTTGAAAAACTCTGCTCAAAATTTCTATAGCCGCCAGGCTATATACACAAACTATGGGAACAAGGGCATTCTGGCATCTGGAATACAAGAGCCAAAGCTAAGGACACAATACAAAAGTAATGCATCATTTAACAAAATACACGAATCCATCATAATCTTTCATTTCAACAAATAAATAGCCCGGATTTTAAACACTCTTTGACAGGAAAGAGTAAACGCCAATCCAGACGTTCAAAAATGCTTTTGGACGGTCCAGTTGCACTGTTCGTACATTTGGCATACGCACGTCTGCGTACGCGTAGTAATTTTGTTTTATTAGATAATATATAATATATATAAATATAATAAGTAACATTTCTACCCTAATGTCACAAAAACTAACTAGTCAAAAGTAGAGTGGAATAAACAAAATTACTACGCGTACGCAGACGTGCGTATGCCATATGTAGAAACGGTGCAACTGGACCGTCCAAAAGCATTTTTGAACATCTGGATTGGCCTTTACTCTTTCCGGTCAAAGAATGTTTAAAATCCGGGCTATTTATTTGTTGAAATGAAAGATTATGATGCATTCGTGTATTTTGAGTATGTGTACGTCAGAACGAATAGCCAGACTGGGAATAAAAACAGTTATTGAACATGGAATGTCGGAGAGATAAACTGGGGAGAAATCAGAGACTCACCGGAATACGTAGGCTGAGTAACCCCCTCACATCTAAAGCATGCTGAGCATGCGTTGATGAAAATGAGTAAAAAGGATTTAACAGTAGGTGGTGCGGCTACTGAAATTTTACTTCTTACTTATCTAGTGCACAAGATCTATAAGCTCTTTTTGTTCCATAATTTAGCTGAAGAAGAACTATCAATGCTTTCTGTTTTTAGGCTTTTGGGGCTCAAGTACATTGCTATAGGATATGTTTTTTTTTTTGGCCATGTGGTTGATGCACGCAGCGTTGTTCCCATTTTATACATGGGAAGACAAATATTGGAGTGTGGTTATCAGAATTTGAAGTGCTATATTCATTTTTTGAAATTGAAACCCCTCAAAAATGAAGGGTAGTTACCTAGTTGTGGGAAGTTAATTTGCTAGAAATTTGGAAAAAATTAGAAAAAAAGGGGGAGTGGGTTGGGGAGAAGGAGAAGTGTCACATAAGAGTAGAGAGCCTACTTTTAAGGAGGTTTGAGTATTGGGGGTTTGGAAGCTTTTGGGGCTCAACTACGTTGCTATAGGATATGTAACTAGCGTTTGAACCCGTGCAATGCAAGGGCGAGATTAACATGCGCACACAATGTATGTACATGGCACAATGGGTAGCAGGTGGACACTAATCATGCAAGTAATATATCTAGCGTTGTACCCGTTCGATGCAGGGGAAAAATTCACATTGGTGTGTTTTTTTGTGTTTCGTGCGTCGAAAGGATACAGTGACATTTTCTTTTTTTGAGAAAATTCAACTTATGCCGATAAAAATCAAATGCAAATTGTTCGGCCTAACCACGAGTGATAGAATAGATAGTTAAAGAGAAAAATATCAATGAGAATTTTTTCGCAAATAAAATTTAGGACACCAATTTGTAGCCAAAAAAATTACTACAAAATGAATATTATCTACAATGTTGCAACAACAATAAAATGCATATTATATGAGGATCACAAACTATGCCATCATCTTGCCCATCACAATCCAAAGGTTTGGAAGTATATTTAATTGTAAGTATATTAATTGATAATTCAAACGAACATAAATCCCTTCTTGAATGTTGAAACTTGCTTAAATCAAAACCTGTAGGTGTGAATGCATTGATGATTTCAAGATGAAAACCAACCTTTGAGGAATTGGTACGCGCTTCGTGAACAAATTCTCGTCACCCGTTCTTGGCACTCAAAAGTTTGCAAACAAATTCTCAACCTGAACAACAAAATCAAAGCAAAATTTGAGCTATTGCTCGAACAATGAAAATAGATTTTTGATCTTCTCGAACAAATTAAATGCGCTAATAGAAAAGGAAAAAAAAATAGAGCAAAGAAAATAAACGGTAACTGCTTTGAGCTTTCTTCTTCGGCAGACTTTTCTCCTTTTGTATTCTTTCTATTTATTTTACTCTGTCTCTTTTCTTCCTCTTTTTTTCCGTCCCCATATTCGCCGAATTAATTAGCATCCTTGTGATTATAATTGATTAAAAGCTGAACGGAAATATACACTTTCTTGAACGATTAGAGTCCCATTGTGCGCGGACTAATCATCACCATTAGTGTCATGTGTTTAGTGATATACTTTTTTAAGCAAATTAAAACTTGACTCTAATCAAATCCGAAAATCTTTCGGAGCAAAAAAAAATCTGCAAACAAAATATGCCAGCACCGTACGCGAACAAATTAGCATAATGTAAAACAGCCAAATACTTAAGCCTGAAGAACCGTAAACAAATTATCATAATTTATATTTTTTTTGTCACTTTATGATTTCAAAATGGGCAACGTGGGGGAGAGGTGGGAGTGACATTATTTGGTTGTATTGTGGATAAACAAAGTGATATCGGTGTAGGATTAGGAATTGCTTATTCATGCCATTTTATTGGCAATAGGATTAGGAATTTGTTAGTCATGTCATTTTTTGACAACGAATCAAATAAATCCAACAAATATTACATTAAGAAAACAATTGTTATTAACAGATGAAATCAAAATGCATGAATGTAGAATGACAAACAAAATGTGTAAAATTGCTTTCCAAACGGGAAAAAAATGTGTAAAATTGGTTGAAAGTTCAACATAGATATGTCATTGTTGTTTGGTTCTTCTTTATGGATCAGGTGTTCTCTTCTTTTTTTATGTCACAGTGGTTTAGCGACGTTACCTGCATGAATACGCAATATACTTTATTATCCCATTTTAGCACAAATTTAAATGGCCAATTTGGCAATGTGAGTTTGAACTGTACTTCTGTGTGATCCATATATAGATATTCCATAAGCACTTTGTTTGAAGGTGCTTGGTTGTTTTGATGCACCTTGGTCATCCTTTCTTGTCATTGGATGGGGGATGTGTAGTATATGTAAATGCGACATGTTTTTTTTCTTGAACTCAACACCACTTGGATTTGTTTCATCAATGTTGCAGTGTGTAACTCCTATTTGAGATCTTGTAGCTTTGCTTGGAAAAGACTTCTCTATCGCATTTTCTATTTCTTTGGGTAGTTCAATTTTCATTACTGGACCTTGGGATTATTCTGCGTCAACATTGCCATGCATTGTTATCCAAATATTTTATTCAGTAGTTCTTAAAAGCGATGTCAGGTCTTCGAATAATTTGAAGAACTCCATTAGGATACTGATAAATTTTTGCCTAACAAAAAAAAAAAAAAAGGAATTTTAATGTTAGTCCCTATTACTAAATGTTTCACAACGCGAAGTGGTAGAATCAAGCTATCAACACGAGTATATATGAGAGTTTGAGACACAAAACTTTGAAAAGTATGTTTTTGTAAATACAGCCTCACTAGGAAAAATGATCTCTTGCAAACATTTTCTTTTTTTGAATTTTTTATATGATCAATTAAAATGCGCGTTGATGGTTGGAGTGTCAACTGAACCATCTTCTCAATTATAACCATTTTCGTATTGGAGTCCCAATGGAGGATCTCTCACAAAAATAAAGAATTCTTCACAGGAATTGAAGTCCAATCATCAGATGAGATAAACATCAAGTTAGAGTTCAAATGAAGAAAGATCCATGAAGTGCCAAGAAGAGAAGAGAGCTAGGAACATAAATTGAAGGGTTCTCCAGTGGGCCAATTGGTCAGGGCCAAACAGGTAATTAAGGTGCAGGTTCCATTTTATAGGCAAATTGCAATGTATTCACAGTTTGTATCTAAAAAAGAAAAAGAAAAGGATCAGATAAAAAAACTGATAAAGTAGAAATATGTGGTAGTGTAGGTTGCTAGCAGAAAGTCTCTTTTGGTTCGGGTCAACGATAAATATTCTTCAGAACAGCTCAAAACGATCAAAACAAAAGATTCGGAGCGATCAAAAGCATCACGAAATAGAAAGGAAGGTTCCTGAAGTCCCAATAGTTCAAAAAATATGTAGTAAACAATTAATTAAATCTCCACTAGTAATGATATTCCAACGACCACTCAATGTGGAATAGTGGATACAAGTTGCGTGCAGAATATTGCTCCTGCGGGCCAGGCCAAATTTTGCAAAGTAGAAATGGGTTGCTATCTGGACAAAGGAAATACTTTGAGCCATCCCAGATGTATTCCGTGTTCGGAATCATCCGATGCACATAAATTCTACGCAACAGATGTGAGCCCGGCCGCACTCACATTGTACGGACACATCCACGTATTTTCATCGGTGTCACAACTTTGCAAAAATATATTACTCCTATCTGTTAAACTCACATACAAGATGAGTCTGGATCTATTGATTTTCATGTGTCCAGAATTTTTAATTAAAGAAATGGGGTCCTTAAGCTCACGAACAAGGCGAGAATATTGCTTCATTGACTGTTCGTATCACATATTGGTGTTTAGCTTCACGCTTTAATTACTCGTGGAGCAATATATAATTTCTTCACATGATTGAAGATGCAAGAAAATCATTAATAATGACCACTTTGTATGCAGATTGATTTAAAGCCACTGTGTTCACTCAAAGGATGACCGTTGCATGTGCTGATAACCGCCTAGAGCCCTATCGTCAGGTGTGGGCATCAGTCGAGCGGTTATGACACACGTCCAAAGGGAACTCATAGTATGTGCATGCACTAATAACCAACTCATTCTCTAGACGTATGATATGACGTCAGCCAAGCGGTTACCGCGCATATGAGTCACGACGGAACATGAAGGACAAGTCAAGCTCTCCCTATAAAAGGTAAATGGTACAGCCTGAATGAGGTACGCACAACTCTACTCTCAAACCCTAGATCTAAGTTTTGCACTTTCCTCCATCTTCTTCCACTTACTACACCATTGGAGTACCATCCTGGGCTTCCACGGTCTGGGCTGGTGCTAAGGCAGTTGTTCAGCATGCAAGAGTGATGCTTTGGCGAAGGTTCAATCCAAGCAGAGTTTGGTCAGATCAGGTAGTTCAAGGCGGTTGAGTCAGGAATTTGTGCCACAGTATTACCAACTTAATGTGTGAGATGATATCATTATATGAAATAAGATTAAGGTAAAACAGAAAAGAACAATAGGATGGTACATAAATTTTTTCCAGATTTAAAACAAACAAAACATGTACTTATAAAAATGACATGCCCATTAGGAATGTTCATCCACATCTACGTAGATCATCCAAATAAACCAAAGCAAAGAAAATCTACAACCATAAATGAACCACTCGTCGCGATTTCGGTTCACACTAAGCCGAAATATTTGCGAAAAGGTTCTTTGTTATTTTTGTGGGTCAGCAAATTCAACACTCAAAACCTATTAATCTATTTCAGGCAAACTCTTGTGAGTTTTTGGAAGGTGGCTTGATACCAATATTGGGTCGTGACTTTGTAGGTATCACCATAGTTTTAAATCTCGGTATTGGTTGCGATATCGGTCTCGGTCAATACGCGTGAATCAGACACTGTCTCGGCCGAGACACCGAGACGTATCTCGAAACAAGCGAGACACTCTGCGATTTTTCTTCCCACCACTATATCGGCTTATATCCGTCTCGGTGCCTTCAAATTCCGGTACGAACGCGTATCACACATCAATCAATGACAAACAAATTAGAGTGCTTCCTTCTGCAGCAACGGATACTCCTACATGACCAAAGTGGAATGGGGAATAGTTGCGAAACACGTAGGCGCCTTTTTTGGATAGCTATGGATTTCGAAAGAATGAATTTCCGATGAGGACGCAATAAGATAGCTCAAAATCAGATGTGATGTGACATTGAGTTTGAGTGCACCATCATGGTGGATTAGAAATAACCACCTCACACGTGTGATATGGAACGCTTCATGTTCAGGATCCTAGGTAGGGATGTCAATTCAACCCGCCCCACTCAGAACCCGCCTACTCCGCCCCGATAGGATAAGGTTTTTTTTTTTTTTTTTTTCCCTTCTATTGTTTTGGTAATGGGTAGGGGCAGGGTGTGATTTCGAAAAACCCGTCAGGATTAGGGTAGGGGCAGGGGTATGGTCACCTCGCCCTCGATATTACCCGTCCTGATATACATATACATGTATAACTATATTTATAAAATCTTATATGTATATATGAAATTATATTTTCCCCCTTATATGCATTAAATTTTATTTGTATTCTTATAATTTTATTATTACAACTAAAATACAATATTAGGTAGATTTTGGTTAAGTTGTTAAAGTCATTTTGTGAACTTTTATCATTTGTGCTCACTAATATTGGAGTCTAAAATATACTTTACTAATATGTGAAAAAAATAGGGGTGGGGCCGGTAAACTCGATACTTGATAGGGGGCAGGGGCGGGGGTACCCTTAAATTACCTAGTCGAGTTAGGGGCAGGTTAGGGGCCGTTCAAAAATTTTAAGGTTGGGGCCGGGATCATCAAAACCCGCCCCAACCTGCCCCGTTGCCAACCCTAATCAAGGTTCTAAAACTCGTTAGGCGCTCCCAGGGCGGCTAGACACCTTCTAGCTTCCAGAGCTGAGTACTCGGCGCCTAATCGGGCAATTAGTCGGGATAATCAGTCTAGTTGGGCTAGTCGGCGAGGGTCCTTCTAGCGCCTAGGCGGCGAGTACTCTGCCTTCTAGACCTTCTTTTAGAACACTGACCCTAATTGTAGGTATTCAATGATCGGACTAAAATCCCTCACAACAAAAAAAACACTTTCGGTAGCGTTCGAAAAATGCTATAAAAGGGTTTTGATAACATTCTTAAGAACGTTAAGACAACCGCTATTATTAAAAGTCGGGATCTTCCATAGTTTTTACGGCATGCTACAAGTCACAAAGCTTTTATAACGTTCATTGTATGATTTAAATCACAGAGCTTTTATAACGTTCATTACATGCTATAAGTTACATAGCTTTTATAAGCACAATGACCACAAAAACCTTGGATCAGTAACAGCGCACAAGTAGATGCTATCTTTTCATTCTGATTCTAAACGTCTCAACAGTAGACACAGAAGCCTGGAAATGGCTAACACCAAAGCAAAACATGCCCAGTTTCTATACAACTAATATTTACTACCAGATAGAGAGCATGACTTGCTATCACAGCATATTCCACATAATGATGTTTAAAATAATCCCACCTAGTTAACTATTTGACAGGTGATAATATACACGAGAAAATACCACAGCACAAATAGACCATTTAAGAAACTACGTTGACAAAACACGTCTTCAAGCCAATGGTACCAGCCGACAAAAAGAAGGTAAGCATTACTAACTGGATAGCAGCAAAACGAAATTACCACAGAATATGGCCTTGTCATCTAGCCGATCAAAGCCAATCATAAAGCTTGTCTGAGTTGTCTGTTTCCACTATACTATCACCTATTTACTCTACAACCGCTTTTGATATTTGACTCGAAAAAAATGTATGAAAGGACAAGAGCAGTACCTTAGGAACACGAAACTATCCCCTACAACTAATCTTTTCAAAGTACCAAATGTACTCCAACCTGTTGTAAGCAAATGCCTCTTGGGTTGTTCCTGCACATTTTTCATACACAAGCGAAATGAGGTCTCAGATTCTCAAAGACAGTAAGGGGTGTTCCACTAACAAAAAACTGTTTTTTCCAAAAACCGAGACAGGTCATTTTCTCACAATACATCACATAAAAAACCGTAAAAAGCCAGTTTATTAAAAAAACCTAGCTTAGTGGAACACCCCGAACTTTGTTTCTTAACCTGCAAATATCTGATCATGTAAGGGTTAATCCGTAGTCCATGTTATGGGTCTCAAACTCTCAATGACTAACAAAGATGTTGTTTCTTCCTCTCTTTTCCTAAATCCCAGCTGCATCGTAAGGAATAGAAGAAAAATTGACTATAAACCATTACCTCGAACAGCATGAGTAAATGACCATTTCACATCATGAAGATCCCTAGTGATCAGTTGCTACATAGGTTTTTCCTGATTCGTATCCTGAACAGGAAAGCAAGTACTTTGATGATTGATCAATAAAATGACAATAATGAAAAAATTGAACAAGGTCAAAACGGATTCAACATGAGAATTCTACCAGAGGAGGGGAGCAATTGGCGCGCTTTTTCAGAACAAGAGCCACCATGACTGCCAGTACCAAAGGGATTTAAAACCTTGTAGAATGAGTAAACTACAGGCGTTGGAGGTTCCCGAGGGTACAATTCAGGACTTGTTGGTTCACTTTGTTGCATACATAACTTAACTTATTGGTCAGCAACAACATAACGTCCATCAGAAGCATAGAAAAATTAACTTCACAGGGTTTATAGGTTCATACATCTTGTACTGGGACTAAGTAATATGCGCATAAACCTCATCACTATGTTGTTCAGCCTACAATCACAAACAATAATTTTCAGAATTAACGGTAGATTGAGTTGCTGAATCAAAATTACTGAAAAACAAAGTAACATTTGAGGGAATTCTTTGGCGCTAAGAGGGTCGACTAAGGGATTTGGGATTTAACATTTGGGGAATTCATTTTCAGCACCAATTATTTACGGGCTTGATTTATGAAGTCTATGCCATCGCCCTTAATTGGGCCGCTGGAAAAGAAAAATCTTGGGTCTATGCCAACGCCCTAGATTGGGCCGCTGGGAAATTGAAGGTCTATGCTAGCGGTTCATAATAGGTTTCTTGTTCTGTATCCCTTCATTTACTTAAACAACCACAAGTCCGTAACATTAACTTGTTCTGCTCTAGGGGATTAGAAAACTAAAATTACTACGGAAAGAGCATTGGAGAGAAGAACATATATTTGAAAAAATTGGTTATCTTATCCTGCACTCGTTCTAGCATTCCATAGCCAATAATTTGGAACTAATCAAAACAAAAGCCCCAATGTTATTCAATGAAAACATAGAAAACCTAAACAGCAGTAAATCAAAACCCAGTGCAATAGGTGTTGCCGGTGGTGGTGATGCTTGGAGATTTAAGAGGAGGAAAAAAAATAGAGGTCAAATTGGAGGGATAACAATAGCCCCAATATTCTTGAATGAGAACATAACAACCTAGATAGTAAATCCAAACCCTCTAAGTATATAATTTGTGCAAACCCCAAATTCATTATCACATCCTACTGAATGAAGATTGAGAACCGGGCCTTGTCAAAAATCAAGCCATATCAGGATCTATTGCACAACAAATTAGTGTAGTTTTTCCTTCTAGTTACAGGAGTTACCTATTTGGATCTGTCGCCCTAGCTGCACAAACTATAGGTTCCAAAAATCTGAGGAGACTCCATGGGCACAGCAGTTTGTTCAAAACCGAACCTTAGGAACAAAATATGGCCAACAGTAGTCACAAAAAATCGATCCCCAAAAAAAAAAAAAAAGACCCAGACAGGGAGGTGTGAGACTCTCACACCAATAGGTCATTTTCAGTGAGACCTATTTCGAATAGATTTTGGAAAAATAGAGGAGAAGGAACAAACCTTTGGTGGTGCACAGAAAGAAATCAGGATTGAAACCCTAGCACACCAATAATCGAGCAATCCTCAGCCAACATGAAGTGAGTTGTTGGAGATCACGGGATTTCTAGAAGTCGTGGATTTTCTGCAAAATCAAACCTTTGAGCGCCGTTTCTTACGAAATCTATTGGAATTTCAGGGTCTTGGGATTTCCCTCCAAGTGAATGGCGCCTAATATTTCCTCCCCCGAAGTGAGACTGAAGTGACTGAACGCCTAAGAGCATCTCCACTCCTACGCCAAATTTTTGCTCAAATTTGAGTAAAAATTTGGTCAAAAACTTGATTTGATATCACCCCTTCCAATGGAAAACCACATTTTAACCAAATTCTAGTTAAAATTTTGTCAAAAACTGTTTTTTTTTTTTGTCATTTTGGCTCCAAAATTTTCCCACCATTTTGTCAAAAACAGTTTTTTTTTCGTTTTTTTTTTTCATTTTGTCAATTCCTTTTCATCCTCTTCTTCGGAAACAAGAAACAAGTCTTCATGGAATAAACAGAGCCGTTGTAAATTTGGTTAAAGATTTGGTGTTGATCAAATTTGGTGAAAAATTTGAGCAAATTTGGTGAAGGATTTGGTGAAGGAGTGGAATGGATTTTTGGGTGATTTTTACTCAAATTTAAATTTGATTAAATATTTAGTCCAAGAGTGGAGATGCTCTAAATAACCAAACGTTTGTAATCGGGTTAATGAAATGCTATCTAAACCCTTCCTTTTCACTTCTGCTTTGCTACAGTGCCGTAAACGCTATTATGCTCTCTCTGTTATAGCATTCTTCGAAAAATGTTATAAAATTATGTTATAAAAACCCATATTTGTTGTAGTGCCTTCTACTTCTTATTCATATTCATCTTCAACTCTAAACTCTTAAATATTTATTAGAATAAAGAATAAAATTCTGCAATATTTTTAAATCCGCATCTATCCAAAGTCCAAAAGGAGCCTTAAGCATGTATTTACAAGTTAGAACCGAGAAAATCAATTACTCAATTTTCATGAAAACAGGAAAGCATTGTTTTCCTCTGCAAGCAGGGAAAGAATCATAATTACAGGATTCGAAACAAGAAGAAAGGACGTAATTAATGTCACCAAGACATAAAAAATGTCAATTAATGACAAACCCTGAAAAACATCGTACAGATTGCAGAGGAAAGATTTGCGATACCAAAAGGCAATATTCTCCAAAGATTGCAGAGGAAAGATTGCAGAGGAAAGATTTGAACAATATTCTCCGAAAGTTTGTCAGTCCTATGATATGTTTTACCAAGTGCGAAAGGTTGGTTTTGAGTTGTAAGCCAAGTCCGCCCCTCCAATGTTGTTGTTGTGGGTGTCCAAAATTGAACAAGGGACTCATTAAGTTCTGGGTACGCAGTTAGTTTTTGAAAAGCTTGTCCGATCTTGAATTTAACCTCTAAAATGGCGGGGACGTTGGGATTGAAGTCTGCAAAATTATCTGAAAATGAAAACTAACTGGTAAAAATAACTAAAAAAAAAATTAATTACTAGACTTATTTCTTATACATATAATTCAAAAAGATATTTAATTTCCCGTGAAAAGTACTATCCCCACATCAATCTCAGAATCACAAGAGGAGGTTGAAGGGTAGTGAGCTGATGAAAATTACCTTTTTTTTTTAAATTAAAACAACAAAAAAAAACATAATAAATGAAATGAAAGGAGACAGGAGGGGGAGCGAGAGAGAGAGAGAGAGAGAGAGAGAGAGAGAGAGAGAGAGAAGAGGATCACTCACCATCTTGTGGGCTTCAGAAAACCCATCTAATACCTTCCCAATAGAAATAAGAAACGAAAAGCGAATCCGCAGAGGTATCGAATTCTTCTTCTTCTTCTTCTTGTTCACGGCAGCTGCAACTGTTAACCTCCGTTTCTGCCATTCTCAACTGTTCGGAATTCGGAAGAAATTTCACCTCACAGTCAACCACAAGCTACCTCTCTCCTCGACCCATTATTATTTAAAAAAAAAAAAGACTATTGTACCTCTTTTTTCTACCAATCACCCATGGGGATCAGAAGGTTTCCGTCATGGTTCAAAGGGTTCTTTTTGCATCTATCTTCATGTCAGATGATGGTTCAAAGAGTTCTTTTGACGTCCAGGATATTTAATAAAAACCGGGCTATTGCCCTACAGGCTACCTCTCTCCTCGACCCATTATATTATTTAAAAAAAAAAAGACTATTGTACCTCTTTTTTCTAACAATCACCCATGGGGATCAGAAGGTTTCTGCCACCGTTCAAAGGGTTCTTTTTGCGTCTCTCTTCATGTTAGTAGGTTTTCCCATGGTTCAAAGGGTTCTTTTGACGTCACTGCTTCATGCCCCAAGGGTTCTAGGTTTTTTTGATTATGTGATCCGCAAAACTTCTGGGAATCAAAAGGTTTCACCAATGGTTCAAAGGGTTATTTTGACATCACTGCTTCATGCCCCAAAGCTTCTAGGTTTTCTTTTTCTTGTGTGATCCGCAAAACTTCTAGTTTATGCACTACTATGCTTTTTAAGGATCTAAAAAGAAACATACCAACGGCTCTTGAAGAACCCTTTTTTTTATGGTTTGCGTCTTTACGGTGCGGAGGAAACGTTAAAAAAAAAGTAAAAATAATAATAACTTTACCTAATAGTGACGAAAAAGGGAGCGCCAATAGATAAAAGTAGAGTGTCAATATCACTTCCTTTTTTTTTTTTATCTATTCTTTGATTCAGTTTGTTTAATTTCTAAACTTGAGATTCTTATTTGATGGATGCCTACTCCACTCAAATAAGATTTCTTTTTTTTATTAGTTTTCATTGTCTCAAATTATCTTTTTAAGATGTATAACATAAATTTATTAAATCCCGTTGCTCCAAGATTTCTAACAAAAATTGAGTGCTATGTAGGAAATGATAATAAGCGGATGAATGAAGAGTGCACGAATAAATGAGAATTATGCGCTACCAATTAATAAAACTTACTAATACAAAGACGTAATCAGAGATCATGTGGGCCATTTTATTTAAAGTGAGATTGAACGTATTAGTATTTAAAAATTGACTAATTAATCCCTGCACGATTTGCACCTTTACGGTATGAAGGAAATGTAAGAAAAGAAAAGAAAAAAGTAGCCATAAATTAAGCAAAATTATGATATTCAAACATTAAACCATCCTTTTGCGTGCACAAATTTTGAAATAATCCAAATTTTTTTAAAATAAAAAATTGAATTATTTTAATTCCTAAACATGTTTAATTGACTCTAGTAGATTATTAAATTTATAATTTCGTAGATTACTTTTAATGTCTAAATATTAAGCATATAATGTATATGTATATATATGGCTTATTTACCTTTTTAGTCTCCAAAGTATTTGCGAAATGTCAATTTGGTCCCCAAACTGTAAAACGTGTCTATCGAGTCCCCAATGTAAACAATTTGCGTTTAAATGGTCCTCACCCCACACGCCGTTAGCTATTCCGTCCAAAAAGATCCCTTTCACTCCCTCTGCCATGTCTTCCCTTTTGGAGGGAAATTTCCCGCCCAAATGTATCCACCACCTGCTATATATACACACCTGTTATACATACACACCAGCAGCAAGAGAGAGAAATAGAGTACAAAAAACATAGCCAAAAATTGAAGAAGAAAAGAAGGCAATGAGCGACTATAATGCAAGTGCTGAGCAAACCATGTGCTACTGCAACAAGATGGGCAAAATGAGAACCTCATGGACTGATTCCAACCCTGGAAGGAGGTTCATAGGGTGTGAGAAATGGAAGGTATACCCTCCAGACAAGTTTTTTTTCATTCCTAACTATTTGATTATATTCTGACCCATGCCTATTTTTTTTAATCTATCAGCCAACAGAAGACAGTGGATGTGGGTTCTTCGTTTGGTATGATCGTCCTATGTGTGCGAGATCGAAGATGATAATCCCCGGCCTACTCAGAACACTACGAAGGACTGAAGCTGAAGCAAAAAGGGCCAAACAAATGGAGAAAATGTACAAAGCTCTACTTATGGGAAGCTGGGTTTTGTTTGTAGGGGTTGGGATTTGGTATCTCAAATGAAATGTGTCTTTTGTGCAAGTTTTTGTGTAGTATGGTACAATGGCAGTTGTGTACTGGAAAATGCAAAATGTAGTGATCACATTAGTGGTCTTGGAAATGGAATGACTTATTGGGTCACCTGTTAGCCAAACATAGTTCCACAAGCAGACGTCAAGCATACTTCCACAAACATAATCATGATAGAGCATATAACAGAGCAACTTATAGTTCCATAAGATGACAAAACTAAGGCCATATTAAAGTTCCAAAATATAAACCACCATTGTCAACAAAGAGCAGAAATATTGAGCCAGGTGATTTGCAAAATAATGGCCAAGTAAAACCCAAAATAATGGCCAACTAGTACCAAACTTAACAGGAACAGTCAAAATAAGTTCTTAGTTAATTACTAAAGAGCAGAAATATTGACAAATTTCTGGCCTCCGTAGAAACGGTTCGATGTGGACTTTGTAGTGGTTGAACCAGGTGCAGTTTGGGATGACTAGCTAGCTTGTGCATAGTTTGTAGGAATGTTAGCCTGCATTGCATGGTGTGTATGAGTAATTATTCATGCATCCCTATTTATGTATAAAGAAAGACATTAAAAACTAAGCATACCTCATGACCTCTCCATTGAACCCTGCCACCAATGGCTCCTCCTCTCATGACAACTCTTGTGCCTTTTATCTGACCCCTCACTGGTTGGGTAGAACTCATTCGTGCAGGATTTTGACCTCTCACTTTCCTTCCCCTTGCTACTCTTGTTTTGTCAACTGGATCACTTGCTGCAGGGCTTTGGTTGCCAGCTTCACTGGTAGAACACCTTCCTCTGCCCCTTCCCACTGAATTGGTAGAACCCCTTCCTCTGCCCCTAGGCACTGCATTGGTTGAACCCCTTCCCATGCCTCTTCCCACTACATTGGTTGATCCCCTACCCCTTCTCGTGCCTCTTCCCACTACATTGGTTGATCCCCTACCCCTACCCTTGTCTCCCACATTGACCGTACCCCTGTCTTCCTCATTGATTGTACCCATGTCTTCCTCATCCCCATCATATGTGCAAGTCCTCCTATTATGACCATGTTTTCCACACTTTCTACAAAAAACAGAATTCTGGCCAATCCTCCTAAGCTTGCTTGGATCTTTTGGGTTAATGTATTCACTTGGATCCCTCCTCCTAGCCATTTTTGGCCTACCAAGTTTCCTCTTTTCCAATGGAGGCAACACAGGTGTGAAGCCAGTCTTAGGCCACATTTGGTAACCATTGATTGGCATGATCAAAGGGTGGTATGCTGTTGCATATGCCTCCTTGGAATAACATGGATTAACATAAGACTCAGGGTCATGTTTTCTGTTTTCAATTGCAGCAATAGTGTGTCTGCAAGGTATCCCACATAGATCCCATTTCCTACAAGAACATGTCTTCCCTCCCAAATCCACAGTGTATTGGCTAAAAGCTGTCCTTACTTGGAAAATGAGCTCACCACACCAGTCAGCAATAGCCTCATGACTGGTAGCCTTAAAATTCTCCAACTTCTAGAATATGTTACTTAACATGGGGTGTGTCAATCTCCTAATCCATTCCCTTCTAAGTACCCTCCTGTTCACAAGGTATGACCTAATCCATTCTAACATCTCAATTATAGGTCTTGGGAACGGTGTTGCGCGCTTCTTGGTTCACAATGAGACCCTTAACATTCTTCGTCTTTTCGCGGACTTTGGTCCTCCAGGTGACCTTTCAGATTTTACCGTTCAAAACCGACGCATGTTTGCACTTTGCATGTGCCTCTTGGCATTGTACTTGTTGGTCCCACATGATGGCCATCCCAGTCCTGCCATTGTCGGCGTTGCAACTCAGATCGAACAGCGGAGGGATGTGGTTCCTTTGGTCTTGGCTGAGACAATTATGGGTTTGGATGCGGTTAAGGCTGGGAGAACCAACACGTTTGCTGGGAGTCCGCTTTTGCTTCAGGTTTGGTTTATTTGGTTTTGGATGTTTTGGCTTTGTGGGGATTTTTGGTTGTTGGCTTGGCTTTAACTTTGGTTTGGTTGTTTTGGATTGTAGATGTGGCTTTGTGATAAGGTAGGGCTTTTGAAGGAGCCGGCGGGTGATTGGGTTTACAAGCCTCAGTCTTGGGTGATTAGGCCGTTTGTGCATGAAGAGGCTGATGAAGATGAATGGACTGACTTCTTCAGATCATTGGAGGAGGACCACATTGTTTGGAGATGTCATTGGTTGCCTTTGCCGGACATGACGGCCAATCATATGGGAGATACATGGGTGATTCTAGCCGGATTGCAAGGGTATGCATATTATTTCCCGCAGCGCATTCTCCACCAATATTGCATTCGCCAAGAAGTGGAATACACGGTCCCTGCCAATTTTAGCCTTCCCACATTCAAGCATTCCGTTTTCGAGCGTTATCGTTCCTCTTGGAGGCATAGGACTGTTTGGGCCCCTAATCCCTACCCAACTATTCACTTGAATGGACATTACAGAGATTGGATGAGGGAGCAGATGAAAGCACGACGCTGAAGAAATTAACGCAATTTTCCTTTCGACTCACTAGGCTGTTTCCACAATAAATGGTTGATCCTTTTTTTTTTTTTTTTTTTCTTTTTTTTTTAAGGCTTTTATGCTCAGCTTATGTAATCGAAGAAGTTATTTTGAATAAAATTGGATGATGAAGGGTTTCCCCCTCTTGGTTCAATCGGTTCCATAAACTATCTTCTTCGGATGTTGCGATAATGAAGACCAACTCAACAGATTTAGACCGAACCCCGGAATAGGGTTGCCTACGTATCCCTTTTCAAGGAATCAGGTCATGGCGTAGTTCAGGCAAAGGTTCACTCGGGTATTAATACTCTCCTTTTGCGCTCTAAATTTTGCCTGGCACCGCCTTTTCAGGTTTTCGGTCCAGCGAGCTCTTTTGAATATTTTGCCTTAAATTTTGCCTAGACCGCCCAATGTGGGTTTTCGGCCTAGCAGGCTTGCTCTGAATTTTGCTTAGGTCGGCTCGCCCTTGCGATTTTCCACCCAACGAGCATCTCTCAGGGGTAATATCGCTTGAGTTGATCTAGGTTGACCAGATTGCTGAACTCATTACCATCCAAATCAATGATCACCGCTGCCCCACCGTTGAGGATAGTCTTGATAATGTATGGTCCTGCCCATTTCGGCCTGAATTTCCCCCGTGGATCGAATATTGGTGCTCGAATCTCTTTCACTACCATATCTCCTTCAACCAGATCTCTGGATTTCACCTTCTTGTTGAATGCACGAGCAATCCTCCTTTGATACCCTTGAATATGATACAATGCCCGCAATCGCCTTTCATCGAACAACATCAACTCTGCGAACCTATCACTCAACCAGTCAGCCTCCTCAATTTCACTTTCTATCATCACCCTTAGAGATGGCACTTCAAGCTCAATGGGAAGTACTGCCTCCATACCATAGACCAAAGAATAAGGTGTTGCCCCTGTTGGAGTTCGGATAGAAGTGCGATACCCCCACAATGCTAATGGTAACTTCTCATGCCAATCCCTAGATGATTCAATGGTTTTCTCCAAAATGTTCTTGATTGACTTGTTCGCTGCTTCTACTGCTCCATTAGTTTGCGGTCTGTACACTGTTAATTTGTGCACCTGAACGTTGAATTCTTCGAGTACCTCTGCTGCCCTTCCTTTAAAATGCACACCATTGTCTAACACGAAGGCATTAGGGACCCCGTATCGGTAAATGATGTTCTGCTTAATAAAATGGGCCACTTGTACTGCAGTCAATGTAGCATAAGAAGCTGATTCTACCCACTTCGTGAAATAATCAATCGCCACCAATATAAACTTGTGTCCATTTGATGCTGGCAGCGTGATTTTCCCAATCACATCTATTCCCCAAACTGAGAAGGGCCAAGGCGTTGCCATCGTATGAAGTTCAATCGGCGAAACATGCATGAGGTTAGCATGGACTTGACATCTGTGACATCTTCGCACATACTGAACGCAATCCGTTTCCAAGGTTAACCAGAAATACCCTTGCCTCAGAATCTTCTTTGCCATCATCAAGCCGCTCATGTGGGGACCACAGATTCCCTCATGGATTTCCTCCATTACCCTTTTTGTGTCATCACCATGGATACACAATTTGTGCATGCCACAGTATGACCTTTTGTATAATCTTCCACCGCAGATGATGTACTGTGACGCCAGCCTTTGTAATGCTATCCGATCTTTCTTGTTTGCTCCTTCCGGATATTCCCCCTTTTCGACCAGATTCCAGATATCATGATACCAAGGCAGACCATCGTCAATTTCTCCGACATTCATCACATATTCATAAGCCGGTCTATTCTTTTGCTCGATCATGATTGGTCTCATTCTTACCCCTACAGGCAATTCTACCATGGATGCCAAAGTGGCGAGTGCATCGGCGAATTGATTCTTCAATCTTGGGATATGAGTAAAAGTGACTTGCTCAAATCGATGAATCAAATCGTCGAGGTCCTTGTGGTATGGCTTCAACTTTTCTTCCCGCACTTTCCAATCACCGTTGGCCTGAGAAACCACCAAGTTCGAATCTCCGACTACTTCCAATTTCTTCACCCCGATTTCAAAAGCTGCTTCCATTCCGACAATGCATGCTTCGTATTGCGCCTGGTTATTGGTAACTTCAAAATTTAATTTGAAAGAGAGAGGAATGTGCGGCCCTTCTGGTGAGACCAACAATATGCCGATTCCAAATCCTCTCTGATTCGCAGCTCCATCGAAGTATAATTTCCAGACATCCTCAGATACTGTCATGACATTTTCATCGGGAAATTGAAACTCCGTATCCTCCGGCCCCTCAATCGGGTGATCTGCCAAGAATTCTGCCACAGCCCTGCCTTTTACTAATTTTCGCGTTACGTACTTGAGTTCAAATTCGGCCAACAGAAGCAACCATCTTGCCAACTTTCCGGTGAGCGCCGGTTTCTCAAACAGGTACTTGAGAGGATCCATTCGAGAAATCAACACCACCGAATAAGCTAACATGTAGTGCCTTAGCTTTTTGGAGGCCCACACTAGAGCCCAACAAGTCTTCTCCAAAGGTGTGTATCTTTCTTCGGCTCCGACCATCTTCTTACTTAGATAGTACACAGCCTTCTCAACGCCTGCAACACCTTCTTGTGCCAACATGCAACCCATTGCAGACTGCGTTACTGACAAATATAAAATCAGAGGCTTTCCGGGTGTTGGTGGCATCAATACTGGGGGATTTTGAAGGTATTGTCGGATTGTCTCGAAGGCCTTTTGGCATTTGTCATCCCACTTGAACGGCACTCCTTTCTTTAATAGATGAAACATCGGCTCGCAAGTCGATGTTAACTTTGCGATGAATCTATTGATGAACTGGATCTTCCCAAGAAAGCTTCGCACTTCTTTTTTCGTCCGAGGTGGCTCCATGTCGAGAATGGCCTTGATTTTTTACGGATCCACCTCAATTCCTCTCGTAGTGATCATGAATCCCAACATTTTTTCGGCAGTGACTCCAAATGTGCACTTCTGCGGATTGAGACGCATCCGGTACTTCCGTATCCCTTCAAAGAATTTGTGCAACGCCGGAAGGTGCCCTTCTCGTTCCTTTGCCTTTACAATCATGTCGTCCACATACACCTCCACCTCTTTGTGCATCATGTCGTGTAGCAAGGTTGTAGCAGCTCGCTGGTAAGTTGACCCAGCGTTTTTCAGCCCGAAAGGCATGACTCGATAACAGAACGTTCCCCATTCAGTGGTGAAGGTTGTTTTCTCTCGATCTTCTGGTGCCATTAGAATTTGGTTGTATCCCGAGAATCCATCCATAAATGACAAGAGTGCATGCCCTGCCGTGTTATCCACCAGTACATCAATGTGAGGCAGGGGAAAGTCGTCTTTCGGACTGGCCTTGTTCAAATCTCTGAAATCTACGCATACCCTGACCCTTCCATCCTTCTTAGGCACCGGCACAATGTTGGCAACCCATTGCGGATATTCAGTCACCATCAGAAAACCGGCATTGAACTGCTTGGTAACTTCCTCTTTGACTTTTTCAACCCAATCCGGCCTGATTTTTCTCAATTTCTGTTTTACTGGTTTTGCATCGGGATACAAAGGAATTCGGTGTTGCACAATTTCAGGATCGATTCCGGGCATATCTGCGTGGGACCAAGCGAAAACATCTTCGAATTCTTTGAGCAAATTAGTGAGTAATGCTTGTTCCTCCGAAGATAGTCCGGAACCGATTTGAACCATGCGAGGATTTTCCTCATCTCTCAATTTTATTGAAATAACTTCTTCTTTTATTGGCTGAGCATGCCTTTCATTTTCTTTTTCGATTAACGCTTTGAGTTCTTTGGGAATTTCTCCCTCGTACTCAATTTCGTTATCATTTGGATCAACACAATTTATTTTGGAGACAGAAAAGTAAGCAAACTCGGGATTCATTTCATTAATAAAGCCCTCCGGGGCACAGTACATGGCATCAGACTCAAATTCAAAACAGAAATGACGACGTGGAGGGCCATGAGGCACAAACTCCGACTCACAGCCAAATTTACACTCTAACTCAGATGCGGACTCTAGTTTAGTGAATGCATTGGTAAATTTTACAACAGGAGTGAAAGTGCAATTCTTATATTCTCCGACCGCATCCACAATCAGCACGCTGGGATCTTCGAGGGCCTCCTGCCCGAGCATCATCACTGCTGGCTCTTCTTTATCCTTACCTGTCAGACTGACCTCGTCGAACATTGACATCAAGATCCCACCATCCAGAGCCTCCATCCAATCCACTTTAAGGTCTTTCACCAATTTCTCGACCTTTTCATGTTCGTCTTCGCTATCCCAAGCATCATTAGCAAAGATCTCGAACCCAGGGTGTACTTCTCCACTTATCTCGTTTACAAATGGTTCAGGCTGGCCGTGATACGGCGCATTCGACCCTTCCCTGACAAAGTGAATCCGACGGTCTGCGCTGCCGCTTGCCTTATTGGTCTTTCCCCTTTGCATCTCCTTTAGCGTGGGCTCATATCCTAACCCAAAACGGCCTCGCTGAGAAGGGAAATCCGGAAATTGAGCCACCCCCTGGTGAGTTCGACCCAAGCCTGTGCCCGGCAGATATGACATTCTCCTCATCATTTCGAGAGCAGTGGTGCTGATCGAGAAATCATCATCGATGCGAAGCGTTAAGACACCACCCGATGTGTCAAAAGCAAAACCCCCAAGTTGAATGTCATTCTCATCGTGCATGATCTCTAGCAAAGGAGCATTATCTTCAGCATGAGGGCGAATGCCCGTGTCTCCGTAAAGGGCAACTGTCCCACTTTCCAAACCAAGTAGAACCTTTTGATGCAGAGTGGATGGAACTGCCATTATATCGGGACGGTGCATCCAAGGACGCCCTAACAGCAAATTAAACGAAGCCGGGATCTCAAGTACATGAAATTCCACTGTCGATTTAAACCCTTCCGCAGCGATTTCCATCTCCACAGTCCCAAGCACATTGCGGTGGGTGTTGTCGTAAGCTTGAACAGTAAGATTAGACGGCGTGAAATCCTTCGGCTTAAGTCCTAGGCACAAAGCTGTTCGGAGAGGACAGACATTGAGTGCCGATCCGTTATCTATCAACACAACTGGGATCCATTTCCCCGTGCACTTCATGGTGACATGCAGAGGTTTGTTGTGGTCGGTTCCTTCAAGCGGTAAGTCGGCCTCGGTGAAGGTTACAATGTGTTTGGCTGGTTTGGTGGCAATGGTGGGTTTGGTAACTATAGAGGCCATCATGGCTTCAGGGGTTGTGTCTGGAGCAATTTCCATGCAAGATAATGTTTGGGCAAGCTTTTGGCGATGCTCGCTGGAACTCATGAGTAGTCCCCAAATGGTTATGGCGGCTGGGGTCTTCTCGAGCTGTTTTTGGATAGGGTTTTCTTCGGTTGTGGGTGAAGGTTTTGGGCGAGGTACACGGCTATTGGCTGTAGAGGTAGATTGGTTGGTTGGTGGGTTGAAGAGGTTTTGGAAATCGGCAGGGTTGGCAATTGGATCATTGGGGTCATTTGGGATTGAGTTGTTTAGTGGAGCTGGATTATTTTGTGGAGCTTGGTTGACTGGTGGGTGGTTTGTGGTGTTAGGAGGTGGGTTAGAGGTGTTGCCGGTGAACATTTGGGGAGGCTGGTAGAATCGACCACTTCGAAGAAGATGGAGAACTGAGTCAATGTCATCCCCCCAGGAATTTCCCCATGATCTCCTTCCCCGCCTTCCTCTTTCCCTTTGCGATCTTTGGCTTCTTTCAAACCCTGTGATCCCTTCCATGCGAGTGCTTGCGACCTTGGTTTAATGTTGTGGGGCTAGGTCGGCGGTAGCATAATAACTTAAGACCGGGTCGAATCCACAGGGACCGAACGCACCCGGCGTGAGAGTTGACTTGCGAATGAAGTTTTTAGCCTTAAAGCGGCAAACTTGGCTTTTGTGATTTGTTGGTGGAATTCACTTAACTTCGTGAACGACTCGGAAGATTAAAAACGGCAAATTAAACTAAGGCGTAGTCTAGGGGATCATAAATACCACAACTAAGGCTAAACCGTTCGACTCTTGATAACCGGCTCGGGACACCGTTAGATGCTCCCGAACGGAAGATTTAGATATTAAAACCATTTGGCTAGAAAATGTGTTTCACAAAGATTAGGATTCTTGTGCCATTTAGACAAACATTTTGATTGACATCGCCCTAAGCATCACACGTGCCAAGTGGTCAAGCCCTTGGCTCACGTGAGATCAAAGAGATTAACAAATCCAAATTTTGATACATAAAATTAATCCTAACTCTTTGATCAACAAGAAGTGTTTGCTTTTGAGATGAGAGGAACGGATTAGCCCGAGTCATGGAGTGTTAATCACCCCATGACCAAGCCCAATTAACTACTCACTAATTATGCTTAAGCTAATCCTAATTAGAAATTTGAAAGAAATAAAATTCATGATTAAACTTGATATTGATATTGAACCTAAGCTTCCCTACACTTTTAAGCCTTGAGAAATTAACAAACAACAAATTTAAACTAGTGTTTCTTAAGGAAGAAGATGGGAAAACAAGAACAAGATTTAACCGGTAGAAATGCAAATAAATAAACTAGATTTATATGTAGAGCCAACAATTACAAGAACTATTAATGAAGAAGAAAATACAATACAATAAAAGCTTGGTTCTTGAAGAAAATTACACTAAAAGCTTGAAGACAACAATGGAGGAAAATGACTTAAAATAAAACTAAACTAATGGAGGAGGGAGAGAGAGGAGAGGGAGAGATATTTATACAAAAACCATCTCTGCCCTCCAAACATCTAGAAGCATGCTCAAAGTAGCAAGTAATTCAAGTGGAAGCCCAACCCAAAACACCTTTATGTGCTGTCAAAAATTCGCCCGGAACCCACCATGGATCGATCCATCAACACCTTGGATCGATCCAAGGTCTGGTTTTGCCATTTTTTCTTCATTGGATCGATCCATCATCACCTTGGATCGATCCAGGGCTTCTGTTGGGAATTTTTGAAGCTTGGATCGATCCATGGAAAGTGATGGATCGATCCATCAAAGATCTGTTAGACAGATTTTTGCCCCATTCGCGGGCACGCCCGTCCGAACTTTTGGAATGAGGTGATTCTTGAACCGTTGGAAAGCTCTATGAGTCTACTTTCAAACCCAATTGACTTCATGTTCATAGAATTTGTATCTTGAGAGATATGAGTCTTTTTCTATCAGTGGGTCAGATTTTCTCAAAGTTCGAAGCTCCAGATTTCTTTTTCCTTTGTTCCGGGCCTTCCTTGAACCTTCCAAAGCTCCTTGAGACTCGTTAGTGGGGTGCCATGGTGTACTTGGCCCTTGGATCCTTGAGATGCTTTCCAATGTGCTCTAAAACGCACTTATTAGCTCGGTTGTATGTCAAACCTACAAAAACACACCTTGCACAATATCAAACATATAAAAGCACTACAACACATGCATGTGTGACCTAAATGAGCTAGATGAGCCCGGATATGTACAATATTAGGGCCTCATCACTTCGCTCCACACGTCTTGTTGTTCCATTGTTGCTTGATTAACGGCCCAAACTTCGCCGTTTCCCACCCATACTGGTGACAATGCTATGCCTTCGTTTGGATTGGCCCAAATATTAGCTAGGACATTCCCTTCCATTTGCTGATCCCAAATGTCGGCCACGCCACCGTTCAACATCATAACATTACAATTCTCCGGGATTTGCACTTGAGGCGCCGGAAGATTCTCATCAACTATGTAATTATATGGCGCGAACTCTATCCCCTCGGTCATTCGATCTATTGTGCGCTCACTCATCATGGAGAAATCAGGGCGACCCTCCCAAAATGGTGTCATTGGAAAATATGATTCATCAAAGAACATGGGGAGCGTGGACCCATCCAAAGGGTCATTAGGATCCAAGAGCTGCCATTCAGTCGGTGCGGGATCCCATTCATCTTCCGGCGCAGCATTGGGTGCTTCAATCTCTTCTGGCCAGTTTTGTCCTTGCCCTTCTTCTACTGGCTGCTCATTTTGTACCATGGGTAGCGGCTCTCCAAACAGATTAAGAAGTGCGAACCCATCAATTGGATCTGCAAACATTGGGTCCCAAAATTGGTCAATCAAGGTAGCGAGCGGAAGTTCTTCATTAAGATGTTCATCAATTGGCCATGCCCCTTCATTTAGCATGCCATTTGCTACCATCATCTCATGTTCTCGTGCTTCCATTGTTATCACAACATCCCCCATTTTTGCAGCATGGCGGGGTCCAATTGTTCCTCCAAAGCACACTTCGGGCTCAGCTGGTATAGGCACAATGGGTTTAGGATCCGTTTCAGGTATGATGTACTGGCTTGGGTCAAATGGGATGGATTTTGGGCCTTTTTGAGTGGAGCTGAGGGTAATCTGGCCTATATTGGTATTTCTTTTGTGGGTTGGCAAGGGATTGGTTACAACATTGGGCTTTTCAGTGGGGTCTCGGATTTGTTTATTGTCAATGAGATCTTGAATCTCATGACGCAGTCGCTGGCATCTTTCTGTTGGGTGGCCCGGTGTTTGGTGAAAGAGGCAGAAGGCATTTGGGTTATAGGATGGTGGGGGATTTTGTGGAGGTGGGGTTGGTTGGAGTGGTTTAATTTTTCCCTGCTGAACGAGTCGTTCAAAGATAACAGGAAGGGGTAAGGGAAGAGGGGTGAAGATACGCCGTCCTCTTTGGTTTTGAAATGGTTGTGTTAGTTGAGCTGGTTGAGATAGGATAGCATTTATGGGCTCGGTTTTATGGGGTTGGTGGTTCATGGAGTTGGATGAGGCACCGGCTGTGTAATTGGGATTTGCATATAGAGGAGGAAGAGTTGCCGATGTAGTTCCGCTTGGGTTTGGGGATGGGATCTCCTTTCTTTACACCCGCTTTGTAGAGCTTCCTCAATCGATAAACCTATCTCAAAATAGGTCTCAAAGTTGTGTGCTTGGGCCATGATCATGTACTGTGCCAAATCGGGCTGAAGGTTCTTGGTTATGATGCGCATCTGATCCTTGTCACTGGGACGATCGGTCATTTGCGCAACCTTTGCTCTCCATCTTTTCACAAACTCGACAAAGGACTCTCTATCTTTCATCTTAATGCTTTCAAGCTCTCGAGTGGTGACCTTAAGCTGTACATTGTACTCATATTGCTTAACGAAAGCTGCCACCATTTCTTCCCAAGTCTGCCTCTTCGAAATGTCGAGGGATAAAAGCCATTGGAGTGCAGGCCCTGTGAGAGTCTCGTGGAACATTTGTGCCATGGCCGGTTGATCCACATCTTGCAAAGAGAGGGAACTAACATATGCCTGAACATGTCCTCTCGGATCTCCGGTTCCATCAAATTTCTCAAAGTCCACGTGTTTGAACTTTTTAGAAAGCTTGGCACCTGGGAAAATACACAGTTTGTCCATATCAAAGCCGGTGATGGCTCGTTTCTCGTTCTTGGACACATATTCCTCCAACTTACGGATCTTGGCCAACATTTCAGCCAACTGAGGATTTTCAGGTGGGGGTGGAGGCTGTTCTGGGTGTTCATCATTGGGAATCTCTTGACCCCGAGCTTCACCATCGGGTATCTGTCACTGAGGTGGAGGAAGTCGGCTCTGAATGTTTACCATAATCGCCATAAGCTGGGCGATTCGGGTGTCATTACGGACCCTCTCGTCATGCATTTCTTTCCTCAATTGCTCAAACTCATTTGGGGGATCCTGTTCCTGTTCCGCCGCCATACTGATTTCGGACTTTGGTGATAAGGATCGAGATAGTCTCTGTCCGGGAGGTCGAGTCCAAACAGGTAAGGTCTTCTTCTTCTTTGCAGGCCCAATGGTTTAGAACTGAACAAAAGTAAAAGCCGGACTCAATTCGCAATCTCTGAATACTATATACAAACAGAAAAGGGTGCTCATGCATGCATGTCTCTCCTCGCCCCAAGGTTAATCCTGCTTCTAAGCCTAAAAAGTAAAAGTACTACCGATTTCGGATTTCACTTGGAATCATTTGCACAACAGACGGCAACACCACGGGTAAGTCGGTTTACTCGGCAATTACGACTTTAACCTACAGCCTAAGTGTTAAAGTCGCAATCGTTATCCTTTCTTTGACTATCCGAGACAAAGCAATGAGGTGTCGTCATCCAGTTACAAGTGGTTCCAAGGCTAAATCCGAAACACGGGTTGCCGTTCGGGCAAGACCAACACCGGAGGTATCTCAAACTCCGTGGATTTAAAGTCTCCTAGACTGCAGGTATAACCTATGGTCAATCTACCCGATTCCAAACTCACTCAAGATCACTGCACAGATAATCGATCAACACCCCGGGTAAGCCTTTACTCAGCGTAATGCTTTTCTTGACCATCCGAGACAAAGCAATTTGGATGTTGCGACCCAGATATAAATGATCCTGAGGTTAGTTTGAAACACGAGAGGTCGTTCGGGCACGACCAACACCGGAGGTATCTCAAACTCCGTGGATTTAAAGTCTCCTAGACTGTAGTCGACAGTTTTGGAAGATTGCCCCAATCCTCAAGTTTTCTTTTAAGCGACAAGTCCTTGATATCGGATGGTCGGATTTGGGAAATTTTGATCCACACGAATTCCGACAATGATCTAAGATCAGATGCCTAAGGGCAATCGACCCTCCTCGGGCCGATGTCCCTTAAACCTGTTTAGATTAGTGTTTGGAGTTTGATGGTCCAAATTTTCCCACGTCTGGTCGTCCTAAAAGGGCTAACTCGTAAGAACAACGCGCATATGGGATGCACGACTCATCATCGGGCCAAGGCAACCTTCTACTAACTGCTAGAAAACCTAACTCATGCTATACTGACAACATAACAAGACGAGAATATGTACGGATGCAAATGTATGCATGTATGCAATATGGCATGCTTGGAAAGACGGTAACATATAGCACGTAACAGAATGGAGCACGTAAGCTTAACGCACGGGTAGGCTGCTATACGTGGGGTTCTATGGTTAATTATATGCAAAGGCCGGTTTTGGTCACCAAGGGTACCCCGGACTCAAAATCAAAACCGCCTCCTACCGTTAAAAACGATAGTGACGATGTGATTTATCATGGTCGAGGGCTGCTGGGCATTTCGGGATTCCGTGTCACCGGCAAGCCGGGCAAGATTGCCAAAACACGCCAGCGAGGCTAAGAACGATGCAAATGCAATGCAAAAATTAAATTTCAAATATTTGAAAAATCCCATAAAACATCTTTCAAATTAAACCCACTTTGATTAACACATATTTCAATAAAATTACACAAGTGTAATAAAAATTGCACAAGTATAATTAAATAAAATATATATTAACCAATATTCCCCAGCAGAGTCGCCAGCTTGTGGACGGCCCACCGGAAAATAGGTTTCGTTCGCGTTAGAAAAGATTGTGATTGTTTGAGTCGCCACCCGGATTTGAGGTCCGAACCCGAGAAACCAATAAAAATATGACTCGTTGCCCATTGAAAAAGATTTTACTAGTCATGATGAAACCAAAGATTTCTCGGATTCGGGGGTTTGGTTACGAGAGGGGAAGGGTTTTACGGCACCCCTCTCGCCCGGTCCGTGAACCGGTCTCTACTCGATGTTTTGTGGGTTTTCAGAAATATTTGAAATTCAATTTATTCATAAAAATGGGGGATCGGGAGTGGGAATCACATAAACAGTAAAAACATAAAATGTATATCTAAAATGGATGCTTGTGCACGTGATTTTCATGAGAGATGATGATGATAATAGAGTGAAACAATACAAATATTTACAAGGAATAACAAATTACAAAAACTGTACAACAATTCCAGAAATTATGAACATTAGGCCTAATTTGAACAACTTGCAAATCTGAATCCCAGAATGAGGGTTGAGCGCTCAAAGATGATGACTTGAGCGCTCAACCTCCCTAAACCAGTTTGAGCGCTCAAGGCTCATGGATTGAGCGCTCAAACCAGTTTCTGACTCCTGTGAGTTTTACCCTTCTCTTATGGCTTCTCTTCTTATTTTTTGTAAGATCCAACATTTATAAACACTTCTTACAGATAAACAAGTTAAAACACAAGAGTTTGATTTCTCAAAGATCGACGAAAAGAGAAGAAGCACCTCAAAATTAGCAAAGGAAAACACCCAAAAGAGTATATGAGAGGGAGATTCAGGCTACAAGCATAAACATAACAATACCCACACCAGAAAGAGATTAACCCTTGATCCATCATCGAATCAACTATTAATCAACAAACTGTCCAAGAACAGCTTGAGCGCTCAAGTGAATGACCTTGAGCGCTCAAGCCATAATCTGGCTTCCTGATTTCTGACTTGAAAATAGATTTTTGATGATTCTCAGGATCCTCAGCATATCGAACAGGGGTAACTGAAGGTGATTCAGTCACCACTTTGTACTAAAAATGAGTTTTCCAAAGGTTTGGACCTTTGATCATCATAAAAATAGCTAACAAATGTTCATGCATGTGATTTTGAAATAGGAATGAACTGTTTTGAGGGTCACATGAACATAGATGGCTATTTGGACAATGATCAAAAACAAAAGAAAGCACAAAAATCCGCAAAACAGAAATTGCTCAGAACTGGGCTTGAGCGCTCAAGGCCTGAGGCTTGAGCGCTCAACCCCTGTTGTAACTGCAGATTTGAAAACTATTTTTAAACAACTTTTAGACCTTTGTGAGTCCAATGCAAGTATAAAGAACTTGCTTGAACTCACTGGCCTTCCTCAGATGGATCAAAACAGTGAAATATTCACATGTTTAACTACCTTTTGGCTTGATTGAGGGCTTGAACTTGATTGTAGGTTTGGGGATGAACGATTATGAGTATTTTGGTTAATGTTTTGATGAGTAGAAACTGTATGTAGGGTTAATTGATCGATGGATGATCAATGATGATGATATTTTTTCTTAAAAGGTGATTTTGGAGGTGGTTTTGATGGTGTGTGGAGTGAGATTATAGAGAGAGAGAGTGAGTGTGATTTCTGGAATGCTTTAGAGGGTTGAAGCTTCAGAATTCGTAACCCCAAAACCAGGGGTAGTGAGTGGATTTTATAGAATGAGTGGGAGGGAAGAGAGGAGAGAGAGGTAGTGGGTTTGCATTTGAAAGTGGGGAGAGGAGTAGTTTTAGGTGTAGTTTTAGAGTTGGTAGGGTGTATTATACGTATGAGGATCGTATAAGATCATCCCCAGACGCTCCCATGCAGAAAATCTCATGATGAGATACTCTGCAAGTTGCTGACTGGATCAGAGTTGAGCGCTCAAAGTCAGGGACTTGAGCGCTCAAGGTGCTTCTCCAGGGTTGAGCGCTCAAGGCCTCAAGCTTGAGCGCTCAATGCTCTTGGTGGCAGATTGATGGTTTGGCTTGGTTCAGCAGTGCTTAGGTTGGTTTGGGCTGTTTTGATTGCTTGGGGTGGTGGTTGGCTAATTTTGACCAAGTTCAAGTCATTCTCACAAGCTTCGGGTAGTCACGATTGGTCCATTTCATCATCGGGAATGCTCGAGCGCATCCTGGGTTCAAAATCGGGGTGTCTACAGTATGAATCCACTCTTGCATGCAGCCAAACATATATACAACCTGTTGAATCTTGGTTGTCCAGTGTCTTCATCCAGTGGGGCATCCATCACCACAGTGGACCCTGGGTTTGATCTCCTTATCTCTTCACAGTAGTCCCATAGCCTTCCATATTGTGCAATGTCATCTCCATAAATCAGCTTTGCTGCCTTCCTCCTTGCTCTGTACAGTTGGGACCTTGAGACATCAACTTTCAGCTCCTTCCTTACTCTCTCTTTAAATGCAATGATAGGCATTGAAGGGTTATTCCTAAGATCCCCCATGTACTTCTTGGTTATCATGCTTGAGTTGATATTCCTTTTGGTAAAGCTTATACCACACTTATGTTGGCTGTTATAGGTCCAAATTTGGAAAGATTCCTCAGCTAGTACTTTGCGTGCATATATCTTCCAAGGACATTTTTTCTCACATCTTGCCCTCACTCTCAGCTTATCATTCTTGACAAACTTCACATTCCTTCTATGCTTTATAGCATGTTGTTTGACAGCATCTTTAAAAAACAGTAGCTGAAGCAAATTTCATGCCCAATTCAAAGGGGGGGTCTTCCATATGAACTTCACTTCTAAATTTCTTGAATGGATGCTCTTTCACCTTGGTATTGTCATCATCAGAGGAGGAAATATATGGGTTTTCATCTTCTGTCTCATAGTAATCATCACTGAGATTAATTTCTTCATTCTCCACAGGACCCTCTTCCACAGTGTTGGTTGTTTTTTTACTACTCTCACTTAATCCCATGAATTGTGCATCATCATCAACAAAGGTCTCATACAACACATCATCATCAGTCATGTCATATGATGAATCACTATAGATAATATCATCAGTACTGTCGTCATCCTCATCTGAATTACTTCCCTCACCACAGCCCACATCTTCATCTACTAATAGCTCATCAGTGTTAAACTCTCCACCATCTATTTCTCTCTCTAAAACATTGACCCCACCTATGTGCTCAATATACAATTCAGCAATTTTAGTAGAAGTCACTGACACTATCATAGCCCTAACATCATCATCACCCTTCATATGGACAAGCCCAATATCTAAGCTAAGCCCAGGAACCACAAAATGGAAAGCAACAGGTGGTCCATACCCTAAGAAATGGGAAATAGAATCCATTTCATGTAGGGACAAAAGATCACTATCAAGGCTATCCATTACATCTATTTTACCCCCAATATACTGTTTGTTTTGTCCACTCGTAAACACACCACCATGGTGGACTTTTATGGAGAATATAGTAGACATAGCACCTGTAGGCCAGTAAAAACAAGATTATATATGTGGGGAACAACAACCGTATTGAAAAACAGACTATAAAACTATAACAAACAAACTATGCATGACAAATGGAGCAATAAAATACGGGATGGGTCCCCATAAAGCAACAACTCGTGCATATTGTATGCAAAAAGAAGATAGAGACAGAGATTTTCTCAAAAAAAGTTTGCTTTTATCAAAAGTTGATGCGAAGTGATTTATGGTTTCAAGAAGCACGATAACCAGACTTCAACTTCGTACCTATATTCTTCTTCTTCTTTGGGATTGGAGATGAAGGGTTCAGCATTGTTTTCCACAGTAGGGGTCCATCTCCAGTCGATCGCCTGGTTTCATAGAGAGAGAGAGAGGAAGAGAGGAGAAAGAACTGGGAAAGGTGAAGTGAGGGGTGAAAGTTGGTAAAGGGTCTTTTTGTGGACGGAATAGAAACGGCCTGTGTGGTCAGGATCCATTGGACGCGAATTGTTTACTTTAGGGACTCGATAGACACGTTTTACAGTTTGGGGACCAAATTGACATTTCGCAAATACTTTGGGGACCATACGTATAAATAAGCCGTATATATATGTACTCTCAACGTATATAAACTATACATAGACACTTGTATATTTATGCATATATTTTTTTTTATCCCAATTCATTAACCTCTCTGCTCCCTCCATTACCCAATTCAATTCCCCACCCTTATCCCTCCAGAATTGACTGAGCATCCACCACCCCAATTTAATTCACGGCAAAACCACCCATTCTCTTCCTCTGCCATCCCAATTACCTTCCAATAATACTACTACACTACATATATGCATGCACCAATACACCCCTTTCACTCTACACTTGCCATCTTACAAAAACAAAAAGAGAGAGAGTGAGGTTCCAAAGTACTGCATTTTTGTTTCCAGTCGAACAGCTCATTTCAAGCCTATCTTTTTCGATGACCAAGTTGCACCACCTCTCGCTAATTTCACTCCTAGCACTCCGAAAAAGGTAGATACCTCTTACTCTCTAAACTTAAGTACATTTAGAATACTTTGAGTTGAAATCAGGGCTTACATTAAGCCCGAACAAAACCAAACCAGACCAAACTTAGAAATTTAGTTACGAAACCTCATCAATTTATGGCCTGTGAACCGACATGGTTCTGACCAACTGTGACATGCATGTATTCATTGTTGACAAACTTTTGTCAAATGGCAAAGTGAATTCCTAGAAACTCAGTACACGTGTGAACGTGAACACCTAGCTATAGGTTATTTGCATGCCTTTGTTACTTTTTTTTTTCTTTTAGTATTTATTTAGTTTTGCTCAGCATTCTTTGTTAATTAGTAAATGTGGTGTTTGAAAGAAATTTTTATAAATAGATTAAGGTGAATCTGATATAGTATAGAATAGGACAAAAGTTCATTTTTAAGTATTATGTTTTATGAAATCATTTCTCATTAATTTATGTGTATTGTTTATACGCTATTATTTGTTGTATCGTTTTATTCCTGATTTTGTCATTGCAAAGTTTATTTATAATGAGCAAGTTGTTTGTTAGATTGGACAACTAGGTTCCCTGAATTTAAACACGAATGTAGACGATCACCTAGACGTTAAGTTATTGGAAAATTTGGTAGAATGTTGTTATGAAAGGATTGGGGAGGCTATCCTGGAAAAATTATTGTTATGGTTGGCAGATAGCCAGATGGTGAATTTAAAATGATTAGCAGTCAGTCAAAAATTGATTAAGATTCGGAACCTTAGAAATAGTTTTGCGTGATCACTCCTCACAAATATGGTTACTAAATGATTGGCAGTCAGCCAAAATTTATAATGTATTATAGACCCAAGATAAGGGCTATATACTCCAAGGGTTGCAGTCAGCACCTTGTGGGCCCAGTGGTACAGTCAGTCCCTGGGGGATTCATCCTTGTGAGGCGGTTGATGATTTTGAATAAATACATAATTTAGTCCTTGTCATTTGGGCTCCCAGGTAGGGTAAGCAAGGGGGGAGTGGAATCACGAATGACTATTTTCTAAGAGGTTCACTTGAAGGATCAATTCTCTAGGAAGAGAATCGTAGTTTTCACTTAGATTAAATATTAGTGATGACTAAATGCACTGTTGTTCTGTTTCTCATTGTTTTGTTATATTATACTATAAATGCTCTGTTGTGTATTGTAAGGGTTAGCGGGTAAGAATTATCTATTGAGTGAACCTCATCACTCACGGTACGGTGTACCCTAGCTTCAGTGCCAGATTTTGCAGAGAATCAACAGGGTGAACAGTACCCTAATGAGGCAGGAGGAGATGAGCAGAATCTCCTAGAGGTGAACCTCGTTGCTGAAAGAGGAGAAACAAAAGAAGCTTGGAACCCCTCTTACTATTAGAGCTCTGTCCCCTTATTTTATGTTGAATAAATGTGATTTGAATTTTCAATAAAGTACGTTGTCTCATTGTAATAAAACTAAGATCACTCGACTATTATGTATTTCTGTTGTTTGATTAAGATAAACCTGTTTTAATAAATGAATCCTTTTAAAAAAAATGTTTTAAATAATGCTTCCAAAAAATCGGGGCGTTACAAATTTTCACAAAAAAAAGAGAAAATTTTCTTTAGACACTAAAATAATATATCATTCCGATTTGAGTTTCATTCCTAAGTGTGTACTCCAGTCATATCTCTTATTATTTTTTTATCTCTTCTCCGACCAGTTTGTTAATTTCAAAACTTGGAGATTCTTATTTGATGGACATCTACTCCACTTTAATAAGATTTCTCTTTTTTATTAGTTTTCATTTTCTCCAAGTATCTCTTTAAGATGTATAACATATATTTATTAAACTCTGTTGCTCCAAGATTTCAAACAAAAATTGATTGTTATGTAGGAAATGATAATAAAAGGATGAATGTGTTGCTTCTATAAAATATGAAATCACTCAAAAAATCATTCCTGTTAGAAGAAAATACGATTTTTTTTTTTGGAATTTATAAGATGGAAATAAAACTAAAAATTGGATGAATTAAATGGACACGTGTCATATCTACAGGCCTTCATCACTGTCACATATTGCAACCACCTCCTTCCTTGTGAAAACCCATCCTGCAATACTATACTATAAGATAAGAGTCTCCGTAACAAACAAGCAATTAGACGAAGAGGAGGGAAAAGTATGTGTCGAAGGGAGAGTGGAGAGGGAGAAAGAGGGAGAGATAGGTGACTTGTCAATTCAGGGGATTTCTAGAAAAAATTGATTAGGTGTTGGGAAGTGATAGACTGATAGTTGCACTCTAATTTTCTCTATCGACACTCTTTTTTTTTTTTGTCTTTATTAGGTAAAATTACTCTTGCACTTAATAAATAAAGACGAGAAAGAGAGTGTCAATTAAGAATTAAAAGGGGAGTGTCAATATCAATTCCCTTAGGTATACTGTAGTTCACACTTTCTCTTACCCTACCCCACATCTAATCTACTGTCATTAAATTAATCATTTGGACTGTCTATTTTAACAATCAATAGTTCAGGTATATACATTACCACTAAGAATTTATCTGAAAATCTGAACTATCGATTACGAAAATGAACTGTCCAAATGTGCACTGCAGAATATACTACAGAAAGGTTGTGTTTGGTTTGGGTTTTGGATTTTGAGTTTTGGTAATGATTGGAGGAAGAAATAGGGATAATAATTAAAAATAGTGGTTAATGATTAGATAGAGATAGAGAGAAAAAATGAGAATAATATTTGAAAATAAGGGTAATGATTAGATAATAATTGAAAAAATCGAATCTTGAAACCCAAAACGAACAAGGCCGAAGCATCGCACAGGGCTGTAGAGGGAGGGAAGAGAACCAATTTTGCAACCAACACTGACTTTTATCCCGATCCTACGTGGAAAAGGGAGGGACCCACTTGATTTACTTCCCAGTTCCCACTTCGACCAAAAACTGAAATTTCAGAACTCATTTCAAAATTCAAAAGTAGTACTCTCTCTCCTCTCTTCTTCTGAAAACCACGAACTCAGAGCCCCCTAGAACTTGTTCAAACGACAAAAAATTAGGGTTCTATGTTGATTAGAAACTGGGGATTTTGTTTGAAATTAGGGTTCCAGAATGCTTCATGTATGAGAAGCCTAGCTAAACACTTGTCAAGCACAAAAAACTGTTTCCTAATATTAGTTTCTATTTTACTAGCTACCAGTTTGGATGGAGTACACAACATCAGCTTGTTTATCGGTTTTTTTGCTACTATTATTGTCTTATAAGTATGTCAACCATTAAGTGTTTGCTGAGAAAAATGAGAATGTGTATCTGAGGAGTTTCCTGCTATTGGTTTGCTGATCGAGTTTCTTCTGGTCTCGCAATCTATTTGGATATGCTAATATTTTTCTCATCAAATGTTGAATACTTGTATGTTTATCAAATACGCAAGAAAACATGTTTGAACATTCTCATTGTGTTATCATACAGCTTCATCCAAGTATATTCACAATACTTGTTTGTTCCTACAGTCCAAAATGCTACTTAAACCTAATTGAACATTTGCAATGTTTTGCAGTGCACGCACCAACCATCCTGAGATTCTCCAAACCAAGGCATAAATGCCAAAAGTGGCCAAGCTCAAGGTAGTTTCGACTCGGGTTGGAATTTGCCAAAAGAAGTTCAAGTGAAAAAAAACAATGAAGTTTCGAATCGGGTTGGATTCCATTAAATCCCATATTGCATTATGCTGATTATCTTTCTCGTCGGTGCTGTATTTGGTGCCGCAGTTCTGTTTATTGTGCTTAAATTTATGGCTTAATGCCAGTAACGATATATTGAGCAATGGAAGAGGAATGCTTAAATTTATGCCGCAGTTCTGTTCTAGTTTGAAGACTGGAGTACTTTACTGTTTTGAGCAATGGAAGAGGAATGCTGGTCCTCTTTGGCTAGATTAAAAAAAGGAAAATTTACCATACGCATCGTGTCGTGTCCGTATCCAAGGACTATGCTAGAAAATGGGAACCTGAATGCCAAGAGTCTACCATATATATATGTATGCCAAGAGTCCTCTTGTGTTAAGTTGGACAACTTTGAAGACTGCTACCTCCAGTGAAACCATCCCTTAACCAAATGACTTCCTTTTTTTATATATACCCTTCTGTTCCTTCCTCATCAGAAGGAAGATGGCAGGGGTCTTTTTATTTCCTCTGTTTCCTTTTTTTCTAGATGCAAAGGTCACAATAAATAGTTACGCAAAACACTTTTACCCTTTAGACTTTTTCTCTGATTGGTCATGAATGAGAGTTTGATGAAGGATCATGTTCAATGAAAAAGGTTATGTCTAGTAGGCCATAGAGTGATACTAAGGTGGTGGAATTTCAAGATGTGAGAAGCCATTACTTTGTGTTTTTTGTTTCTTTTGGTACATGTAGTTTGCTTTGGCTTCTAAGAATTAGCTCAATTTTTTGGAAAAACTGAAATGAACATGTTCCTTGTAAATATATTTTGTTGGCAAAATATACTCGTACAAAGCTAAATCTTATGATAATTGTTGTCATTTGCAATTTGTACTTTGTGCTAAGCCAACACACACAATATATATATTATATGTCAGGCCCCCTTCCTATAAGGGATTCCGCACTTTGCTAAAGTTCGGGACTCGCCTTTTCTGATCAAATTTTTACTATCCGAAATTCCGAACTGTTTAATTTGTTCTAAACTTATTTTTAAGGGTCCAATCAATGAATCATAAAAAAATGACCGGGAAGGGTTTGATCTGAGCAATTTTTGATGAAGTTTTCGTTTTGTATTTACATAGTCCAGGGATAAACTTCAGGTTCAGTTCAAATCCGTCTCCGACCCTTTTTATCAGTCACTGGATTGTGAGTTGGGCTAAGTTTGGATCAAGATTTGAATTGGTTGAGCTAAAAAAATTTTACTGGGTGGGCTAAATTGTATTAGCCTAAAAGTTTACATAATTTTTTTTTTTGGCTTTATTTTTTTGTTCCACCTGGGCTGGAGCCCACCTTAGCCCAAAGGTGGCTCCGCCCTTGGCTGTCTCTTTTCTTGCCATTTTCATGTCTTTTGGGTGTGGTGTCATGTTTTTTTTTTTAATCAATCGGTGTCATGTTCATATCCCATCTTTGTATGGAGTCCCACCAGAATTTCCACCATGTGTAATGCGGTCCCACCAAAATTTAAAGCAACATAAAAAAGGAGAAGGAATTTAACAAGTTCGTTATGGACTAGAATACAATTACTTTCATAAGCAGCAACAAGGAGCTTGATCAAGGACAAGAACAATAGCACAAAACAATTTCATATGTTCAAAGATATTACTCGCAAGAATGGCACCTTTTGCTTCAAACAACAACACAAAATAAATTCATTCAATTCAACATAACCCAATTACAAGCATGATTTTGCGAGAAAAAGATCCCGAAATCCCTAAACCTGCCGAGCAAAAAACATTCCTAGTTTCAAAACAATCTCTTTATCACGAATCACCCATCAAAGATCACTCCAGCAAGATTTGTCAGTCTCGGATATGACGAACGGAGAGAGATAGATAAGTTTCCAACAACATTGTTCCAACCAAGTCTCTCTTTCTCAAGCTCGGCTTCCATGTAAATGGTTTCCCCGTTAAATTGCAAGAGGTTATTAACGAGTTAGATGCTGAAATTGAACTAGAAAAATCAGTAGTGTTAACACTGTGTTTGGTTTGGAGTTTTGAGAATAAATTTTTTGAGAATTTTTTTGAGATAGTGTTTGGATGAGTTTTTGGAAAAAGTAAAAGTAATAATTAGAGAGATGTGTAATGAGTGGAGAGAGATAGAGAAAGAAATGAGAATTAATGATTGGAGAAAGTGGTATGAGTAGAGAGAGAAGTGTAATTAATGATTGGAGAGATGAGAGATGGGGAAGGAATCTTTTTGGAAATTTTTTTGGAAATGTGAACCAAACACATCACTACAACTTCATGCGGAGATACATCCAGATTGACAGCCAACAAATTAAAAACCACTACCATCAGAATAAAAAACCCTAATTTTTATGAAATCTGAAAAAAAAACCTAATTTCCGTAATCAACTGTAGATTAGTGGAGAGGGAAATGAGAGAGAGATACTTGCGAGAGAGAAGAGATTGTGGTGGTAGGGGCGGGTTTGGGGTTGGCCATTGGTGGTGATAGGGGTGGGTTAAGGGTTGCTCGTCGGTGGTTTCAGAAGGAGGAGAGAGAAGAGAGGATATGGTGGTGGTGGTGCGTCCTAGGGCTACTAAAAAAAAATCGGTGAACCGTGAATCCGGTCCGGACCGAACCGTGAATCCGGTCCGGACCGAACCGTGAATCCGGTCCGGACCTAACCGATCTGCATGTTTTGGATTTTAACCGTGGATTAATGGTCCAGAAACGGATTCAAAAAATAAAAAACCGTGACTCGCGGTCCAGACACGGATTTTGATTTTGAATCCGTGGATTAACCTATCCGGACCGTGAGATTTTTATTATATATAATTTTAAAAAATAAATAAATATAGGGGGTCGCTTGGCTGGGGTTAAAACAACCCTCCAAAAATTATACCGGGTTAAAAGTGTGGAGCCCACAAGTTTGGCATGGTTTGGCAACCCTTTTTCCTTCCCCTCTTCGTTTTCATCCCCTCTTCCTTTTCCCCCATTTGAAGCTTTCTCCCGGATAATTTTTGGGCACCCCTAGACCTCCCCCAAAATTATCCGGGAGTGGAGGGCTGGATTTTTTACCAATACACCCCTCCTTATCCCCCTCCCCCAACTGATTTTGTAAACAGCCAGAAAAAAATGATCATCAACAAAAAAAGAAAGACGAAAATCTTCATCAACAGAAAATGATCATCAATAAAAAACAATACTAGTGATATCAACAGAAAATGATCATCAACAAAAAAACACCCCGTCGATCATCAGCAAAAAATGATCATCGATCTTGGTCATCACGAAGATCAGAAAATGATCATCAACAAAAAAACACCACGTCGATCATCAACAAAAAATGATCATCGATCTTGGTCATCACGAAGATCATTAAAAAAATATACAAGTGATATTAATAGAAAATGATCATCAACAAAAAAAATCCTTCATCAACAAAAAAAAATACCACAGACCGTTGATCTTGGTCATCAGTGTATCTTCGTGATCATCTTCATTGAAGCTCCGATGGTGGTTTTGTTAGAAAGACGAAAATCACAGACCCCTTTCTTGGAAGGACGAAAATCTTAGGTGCTCCGATGGTGGTTTTGTTCGGATGGATTTGAAGCTCTCGCCGAGTAGAACAACCTTTCCTTCTGGCTCTTAGATCGAATCGCACGCTTTGGCCTTCGATTTTGGGGTTGAAAGTATGAAATTGGGTTTGGAGTTTGGAAAGAGAGAGAGAAAAACAGACGGTAAAAGAAAAAGAAAGAGAAAACAATACAAAAAATGCCTCTGGGAAAGGTAATAAAGGTGGAAATTGCACTGGGCCCCTCTAACTATTTACTAATTCATTGATTAATTAACATAGTATTTATTATACTTAATTTTTTTTATATAAAAAAACGTTTTTTCTTTAAAAAAAGAGTGGGCAAAAGAGTCATTAAACAGTTTTTGACATCATTCACCCCCTCTTATTTCCCAAGCATCCAAACCAAGTCAAAAGTTATCCCTCTGTTTAATCCTTCATCCAAACCATCTACTTTTTTATCCCCCTCCATAAACATCACATCAATGTGGGCCAACCCTCTAAAAATAATACCCCCTCTTATCTTATCTCCCCTCTAAAACTTATCCCCCTAAAAATAATCCTCCATCCAATCGGGGCCTAGATGTATAGATAAATAATTTTACCACTTATAATTTTACCACTATACTACCTTGCATTTCTTGTACTTTATCACTTATCTATTATTACATGAGGCTGGGAGTTGAAGGAGATTCTTTTTTAGCAGGATTAGTTGCTATGTAAACCAACTAAGCTGGCAATCATTTGCTGAAACATTTGATGATTGGTTTGCCATGGATATTTCATAAGTAGTGGAGCAATTATTTTGGGTTTTCTTTTGTGGTTATCTATTTTGATTCTATAATGTTCAAGTTTAGATTTGTTCAATTAATTTATTGGAATGTTTAATAAGCTTTCATTATTTGTTTCAATGTTGAGTTTGGGTTTCGAATGGGTTGATGAATTTTTTTAAGAATAAATATAAAATCCGTGGACAAATCCGGAACCGATCCGTGACTTGAGGATCGGATTAGAACCGAACCTTGAGATTTTTGGATCGAACACGGATTTTATTTTCAAAAAATCGTGACTCGCGGATTAGGATTGGATTCATACCGATGCAAACCGTAAGCACCCCTAGTGCATCCATGGCGGTGGGGGAAGCCGCGTCGAGAGGGAGCACTGAGTTCGTGGTTTTCAGATGTAGAGAGGTTTTCAGAAGAAGAGAGGAGAGAGAGTATGACTGTATGTGTGTGTTTGAATTTTGAAATGAGTTTTAAAATTTCTGTTTTTAGTTGAAGTGGGAAGTGAAGCAAGCGGGTTCCTCCCTTTTCCACATGGGATCGGGATGAAAGTTGGGATAAAAGTTAGTGCTGGTAGCAAAATTGAGAACCCCTCAAACATGTGTCCCAAACAAGTGAAGGGAAAGTGGAGAGAGAGAGAGAGTGGGACATCGACATCCAACCTGTTGCTGTCATTAAATTATTCGTCCACTTTTTTTTTTAATATCTTGAACGCATTCACAGTTGAACACAAAAAACGGGGACCCCACACATACGACACTTTTTGTCGTACAAGAACTCTTTCTAAGCAACCAACCCAGGGATGAGCTCCATTAACTTACCTGCCAAACCCCTCCCAACTCTATTTTTGGGTCAAACATTATGGGTTCAAAATAGCGATCCGAACCATTCATCTTGTAATTCTTGTTAAGAACAACAGAAATCAGTGTAATTGATTTTAGATAAATACACTAACAATTAGTATAAACAGGACAGTTCACATAATTTTGAACTTCAAATTGTACTGTACTTTTTATGCAATTTATTTTTTAATTTATTCACAGCCGATCAAGCTAAATTTTCTACATATATTTTATTTGCGAGAAATACAGGTTGAACGGTTTGGATTACGATTTTGAACCCGTAATAAGGTCCAAAAGATTGGAGTTTGGAGGGGTTTGATGAGTAAGGGGTATGGAGATGAGCTAATCCGATCCACAATTATCCTAATCAATCGTGATGGTGGCTGCTTGTGTTATAATCTCTGGCAGACGGTCCTGACTCCTCTTTTTTCTTTGTCCCCCACGAGAACAGGAGAGAGAGAAGAGGATTGCTCACCATCTTGTGGGCTTCAGAAGACCCATCTAATGCCTTCCCAATAGAAATCAGAAACGAAAAGCGAATCCGCAGAGGAATCCTCCTCCCGTTTACCGGAACTCTTCAGTCGCGACCACTGCAGTTGTTCCCTCTCCATATATTCCTTGAAATCACCATCGAATTCTTCTTCTTCTTCTTCTTCTTCTTCTTCTTCTTGTTCACGGCAGCTACAACTGTCAACCTCCGTTTCTGCCATTCTCAACTGTTCAGAAGAAATTCCACCTCACAGTCAACCACAGACTACCTCTCTCCTCGACCCATTATTTTATTAATAAAAAAAAGAGACTACTGTACCTCTTTTTTCTACCAATCACCCATGGGGATCAGAAGGTTTCCGCCATGGTTCAAAGGGTTCTTATTGCATCTCTCTTCATGTGAGAAGGTTTCCCCATGGTTCAAAGGGTTCTTTTGACGACACTGCTTCATGCCCCAAGGGTTCTAGGTTTTTTGATTCTGTGATCCGCAAAACTTCTGAGGATCAGAAGGTTTCCCCAATGGTTCAAAGGGTTATTTTGAATTCACTGCCTCATGTCCCAAGGCTTCTAGGTTTTCTTTTTCTTGGGTGATCCGCAAAACTTCTAGTTTATGCAGTACTGCCCTTTTTAAGGATCTAAAAAGAAACACACCAACGGCTCTTGAAGAGCCATTGTTTATGGTTTGCGTTGTCTTTACGGTGTGGAGGAAACGTAAATAATAATAATAACTTTAAATTAGTTAAAATCATAATATTCCAACATTAAACACATCCTTTTGCATGCACAGATTTTCACAAAAAAAGGAAAATTTCCTATTGACATTGAAATGATATATCATTCCGAATTGAGTTAAACATGAGGTTTGACCTAAAAAACCAACTTAACTTATTTTTTTGTATTTATTTGATTTTTTCTTTTGCGTTTGTTAGTTTTGCATCGATTTTTTTTAGTATTATTGGTTTGTCTCGACGAAAAGAATCTAAAAAGGTAAGAGATTACGATTAGAACCCTCAATTTTTTGAATAAGATCAAAAAAAGTGTAAAAAGTTAGACTTTTTTTACTTATTTTTGTCTTTATTCAAAAAAAATTATTGTTCGATCATAATTTTTTACTTTTTCGATTCTTCTCGCTGAGACGAACCAATAATACACAAAAAGTTGATGCAAAACTAAAAAATACGAAAAAAAATCAAATAAAGGCGAACAAATAAACCAACTAACTTTTTAGGCCAAAACTCGTAACCTATCTTTTCTGAACTACACTCTAAGTGATAAAGGAAAAAGGTACCCACCATTGGGTGGTCCGCAGCAGAACCCATTAAAAAAACAAGTGGAGAGTCTCGATGATGACACCGACATCTAACCTACTGCAGCTGTCATTAAATTATTCGTCTACCTAAAGATGCTCATATGTGCATCCATCACGATTGATTAGAATAATTGTGGATGGGATTAGCTCATCTACTTAACCCTTACTCATCAAACCCCTCCAAACTCCAATCTTTTAGACCCTATTACGAGTTCACAATCGTAATCTAAACTGTTCATTCCATATTTCTCGCAAATGAAAATAAATGTAGAAAAATTAGCTTGATCAGCTGTGAATAAATTAAAACATAAATTGCATAAAAAGTAGAGTTTGAAGTTCAAAATTATGTGAACTGTCCTGTTTATACTAATTGTTCATGTATATTTATCTAAAATCAATTTAAACTGATTTTCTTCACACACGTGTTCTTAACAAGAATTATAAGATGAACGGTTCGGATAGCTATTTTGAACCAATAATGGTGACCCAAAAATAGAGTTTGGAGGGGTTTGGCAGGTAGGTCAATGGAGCTGTTCAATCTCTGGCAGGTCTCGGTCCTGAGTCCTCTTTTTTCTTTGTCGCCCATGAGAACATTTTTCCTTTATGAACCCCATGGGCCTTTTTGGTTCTTTCGAAACGTAGGGTCCACCTAAAGGCTCTTTGAAGGAAGAATGCGCTCCTAGTAATCATCCTGAAGACGATTTTTCTTTGTCCCCATGATAACATTTTTCCTTTGTGGACCCCATGGGTTCAAGTCCACCTTTTCGTTCTTTTGAAACGTAGGGTCCACCTCCTCTAGCTATATTAGCACCTTTCTGACGTCTAAACGGATCATTTTGATGACGTCTAAACGGATCAGGAGTACGCGATGAACCCTTTGAAACCTTGTTATACACGAACTTGCAATGCTTCTTCTTTGGATCTGGAAAAGAAACTCACCTGCCGCTCATGGAAGGCCCGCCGCAGGACGACCTAGACCGCTCCAGACGGTCCAAAATGGAGGAAGCAAATCGATCAAGGACTGATGTTTGTGTTGATAAAAGCAGCGGTAGCGTTGTGGAAATAGAAGAGTTTCCTGAACGTTTTGGTACGTATTTGCGCACGGAGCTCAACTGGTCTCGATTGGTCGCCGACGTCGATGGATCCCGTGTCACCGGTTGGGTCTTTTGGAGTCAACAAGACGACAGACGCAAGCCTCTTCCAGTTTCCGGTTTTGGTCTCAACTTCTTCTTTCTCATCCGCTATTTCCCTATTCATTCCATTTTCGGCAAAATCTCTTCCTTTTTATTATTGTTTTTTCAACGCAACTGTCAACGGAGGTGAATAATCTCTCTCTCTTAAATTTACCACCCCCTGGAAACCCCCCCCCCCCCCAGCCTTCAGTATGCTTTCGTTTTAATCGCAGGAAATTTCTAGAATTCCTATTTGACAAAAAGGTTCACGCGACCATTGAACCTTTTTACTTTGGGTTTTGGAATACACGACCACCCCACAAGGTGTCAAGGAGGCTTAGTAGAACTTCCATTTGATATGATATGATACGATATACACTACTTCAAGGGACAAACTTACATCGAAGGGTAAATTTCATTGTTCCAAAAGTCGGCCTAGGCGTCGCCGGGTAACCCAATGCCTAGATTAATGTCAAGGGATGGGTTTTCTGGATTCGTGAAGATGGCAAACCCAATCCTCCTTGTTTTTTGATTGTGATGTCAACTTCTTCTTGTCCCTCTTTCTTCCTGTTCTGCTAGAATATTGATACAAACTCGTGGGTATAACTAGCTCTTAAAAATTAATGGTAGAACTCAACCTTAAAAACCGGCTTACAAGGAGAGTTGCCCAAGAGCTTATATATAAAAGGCCAAGCCAATACTTAAGTCAATTTGGGACATTAGGATCTTGACATACCACCATGCTCCGCAAGCGTCCATGGTGGCCAACTCTGATCTGATGGCAGCGCTTCCACTTTTTTGGCTGCCCCACTCACTGTCAGTATTTAATACTTTTTTTAGAATTTTAATCCAAGCGATGGGTCGCCCCTTCCGTGGGTCGATTGCAACGCGGTGGTTAGCTTAGCTCTTGATACCCAATGATAAAAACTCATTAGTAGAACCCACCCTTGAAAACTTTTTACGAGTGGGTGTCCAAGAGCTTATATATACAGGGCTAAGACCCAATGATAAAAACTCATTAATTTAACTCACCCTTGAAATTTTTTTACGAGTGGGTGCCCAAGAGCTTATATATACAGGGCCAAGCCAATACTTGGTCGATGGGGGACATTTCAATTGCAGCAAATCTCTCTCTCTCTCTCTCTCTCTCTCTCTCTCTCTCTGTTTTGTTGTGAACTTACCATCCCTAAAAAAAACTCGCTTTTTGTATGCTGTTATCAATTTGAGTAAATGTTTTAATAATGACAGTTATGGTCATGTATTTGAAAGGAAGAAAATAGCTTTTAAAAAATTGAGCAACTCTTAATTTGGTAAAAAGTTTGAGCAAAACTCAATTTGCTATAGTTTTGAGCCTATGACTGAGTTAGTTGAATTGGGTTTTAAGGGTTTTTAATCAAATTTTGGTTTCGAGTAAAAAAGAAGGTAAGACAGGAGATATGGTTTTACCGGTTACCATGTGATCCTATTTATTTTTCTCTACTCTGTCGAATCACTTGTCTACCTTGATTTGTCACATATCTCTGATTGTTGTTGGGGAAAGAAACTCAAAAGTCTTGTAATCCCCTGACTCTTTCCACTGATTGGTCCACTCATTTGTTTTCTGACACTTTTAAATTTTTAGTTTCAGAAAATGTGGAAGTTATTCCCAATTCCAGTCCAAAGGTGAAAGACAAGATTAGACTTGCGCTTGGGAGAATCATTTTACACCCACGATATGGTTTATCACTAGTTCAATTTTGGGCAGCCACAAAAATTGAGGGGCGAACTTTGCTTTCAACTCAAAACCAACCTTTTGCTCTTGGTAAAGCGGGGAGGTCAGCATGGGGGCTTTGTGAGTATAGGATGAAATCTATGGTGTATAAATTTTACGGGGATATTGGAGAGAGCGGAGAAGGAGGACTTGGGCTTCCTGGCCGTGTGTTCCTGCGAAAATTGCCCGAATCCGCTCCGGATGTGCAGTATTACTCTCTCAAAGAGTATCCACAACTCAATGATGCTTCTAGTTGCCAAGTTAGATCATCCTGGGCTTTGCCGGTGTTCGAACATTCCAGTGAAATCTGTGTTGGTGTACTTGAGCTAGTCTCTGCCATTGACGCCATTACAGATTGGTATGACAAATCTTTCCTTAGCCACCTGAACGTTGTTTTCCAGGTTTGTCACTAATTAGCATTTTCAATATCTTTTTAACATTCATTACTTCCTTTCTTGTTATTTTTCCCTCTTATTATAGGCTTCTGTTTGGCCATAAAAGAATACAATAGGTGAATGTGATATAATCGAGCATTTTTGTTTACCCATTTTTTGCTGTCATGTATAGGCCATAGTATCAACCAGAAGAAATTAAGAGAAACTGTAATCATATGCAATCATTAGCTGAAAATAGGATGAACTTTTTTCGTTAGCTTCTTTCACACATCTTCAACTGCTATTACTTTCAAACGTGGAGTAATTCTTTGACCTAGAAACTTGACTGAAAAACAGAAGTGAACATGGGTGTGCTATTCATTTTTTTTTTTTTTTCCAGCCAAACAAGTTGTTCCAGAAGATAAACTTTTAAGTATAATTATTAAACTGAAGTCTTGCATTCTTACGAACTTCTTGCATGATTAGCTAACAAAAGAGGGTGAAGGGGGTATAAAGTAAGACAGGACAAAGAGATGAAATTCAGAATCCAATAGGGAAGCCTTCCGGGTTAAAAGATTAACCAATCAGTTAGTGAATATTGCAAGTAAAGTACCTCAATTGAGTATATAGATATTTCAAAATAGTCTCTAACTTGTTTTCTATTTATTTGTTTTCCAACCTAGTATGAATCGTAACCAAATAAAGAATGGTGAGAAGCGAAGTACTACATAGAATCTTGTCCAAACAAATATGTTGGTATTTATTTTAGTTCCTGATGGACCTGATCACATCAACTTGAAGTGAATTCCCAAAGAAAAGAGTCCACGATTTTCTTGCATTACATCGTTATCCATGTCATTCTAAATCTTCCACCATTACAGATTTTAAGACATGCTTCCTTTATTGACAAGATTTTATATTCCTGCAGGAGCTAGGTCTGCAATCTATTGATCCCTATAAACACTCCGAAATGAAAGTAAGGATCAAATTATAATGCAATGTTAAATCTACTATTTTAATTTCAAATGTCAATATTCTATAGAAAAAGCTCTCACATTTATTTTTTACATGGTAATTATTGCAAAGCAGAATAAGGGCGAGAATAAAGCTGTTACATCTGCTTTCCATGAACTCGCGTTGGTATTGGAAACAGTGTATAAACTTCACAAGTTACCTTTGGCTCTGACTTGGGTCCCATGCAGTGCTTGCGACACTTTATCCTTAGGCCAACTCTCATCGGAGGTTGGAGAATATGTTGGGGGTTTCGAGGCCAACAATCACCACCTCGTTGATTTCTTGACAGTCAGTACTGGACATCACTTACGGAAGGGGCAGGTTGCTGAGAGGGTACTTTCATCTCGTAACATGTTATACTGTTCAGACGTAACACAATTCAGCATAGCTGAGTACCCTTTGGTACCCTTTGCACGACAGTGCAAATTAAGTGGCTGGTTCACAATATGCTTGCATTGCAGTTACACTGGGGAAGATGTTTACATACTTGAGTTCTTTTTTCCTGGGAGCAGGAAAGACAATGAGAACGCATTGACCACTGTGCGCGCGATTTTGGGAACCATGGCAAATTCCGAAACTTTTAAACTTGCTTCTGGAGAAGAACTAGGAGAAGAATTATCCGTTGAAGTTTTTGATTTTCAATATGGTCAGAGATGTGAATATGTTCAAAAGATCCAAGCTAGTCTTGATGTCTTAAAGAATGGAGGACTGACATTGCAGCTTGGTCCACTGGGTCAGTCATCATTTGATGTGATAAACGAAGGAATGGATTTTTTTAGTGAAGAAGAGGACGACACTGTTGCTACTATTTCAGAAGGTGGCACAACAAAGACACGAGAAAGGGAACCCAAGAAAACTGGGGTGAGTTCTGACATTTCTTTAGAGGATGTCCTACGCTTTTCATCATTGAGCCGTAGCGATGCTGCAAGGGGACTCAAAGGTAATAGCGCACTCTAGAAAATTGGACATTAGCATTGCTTGTTGTCTTGATTGTTATTTTCCATGAGACAGTCTCCTCTCACAGAGAAATTGTTGAGCTTTTGCCAATGAAAACAGAATGGAGTTTGTGTTATCTAATTTCTCTGTTTCAGTCAGCGTTTCGACATTGAAGCGTGTCTGTAGGAGATATGGTATCAACCGGTGGCCTCCTCTCAAGGTTAGTCGCTTTCAGACCATCCCATACTGATAATTTAACTTTAATTCAGGTTCATAGGCATTATTCAAGCACGGTTTGAGCTTCCTTTGGATTAGAGTGCTTTCTAAAATTAGATGACGAAAATGATTGAAATCTGATCTCTCATAGGGTCCCCGTTTTGTATCTTATACAAGACTAAATTATGAGTAATCTCGACGCTGTTGTGTTTAAGGAGATTTGGATGTTTGCATAATAAATACTTCGTTTTTGTAAACTGGGATAGGAAAAAAAGTAAATCCATAGGAGGTCAAATTTACTTATTAACACTCCTTGATTCCAAATTGGCAGGAGGGGGTATCTCCTGCAGCATTACCAAATGTTGGCGACACTCTGCAGCTTGATTTACCGGAAGAACCATCATTGATGGAACTTGATGCTAGAATGATGATGGAACTTGATGCTTCAATGATTGGAGCACATGATGTCAGGACAGATAAAACCTTGCCATCTATTTCTCATTTGGAGGAAAAAAGTCAAATCACTTTTGAGGATCTCCAACAACATTTTGGATGTAGACGTGAAGATGCTGCGAATAGTCTCGGCGGTAAGCTTCTTCACTTAAATTACGGGTTACTTGAGGTCTGGATCTTGTGTGTGAACCATCTAATTCTTTCTCACGCAGTTAGCGTATCCACAATGAAGCGCATCTGTAGGCGCCATGGGATCTCTCGGTGGCCAAATCAACAGGTAACTCAGTTGTTCATTTTTTATAAGTCAGTTCGTTTTGTTAGTAGTAATTATGGTAAAAAGAGCAACAATTTTCTCCCAAAATTTTGTAATAAACGTGGAATCAAATCAATGTTCTCGAACCCTTGCAGAATAGAGGAGCGAAGATGCGGCTAGATTCAGCGGATCAACCATCAATGGATGCAGTACATAAGGGAAGGAGTTTCATCAGTGCAGAACAAAGCAACTTGGACAAAACTCGTTTAGGAGAACGCACCATCAAAATACAAGAAAGGGAACGGGGAAAAACTGGAGTTAGAATTCAAATTTCTCTAGAGGATATCCTTCAATGTTCAGATATGAGACTCCACAATGCTGCAAGAGAACTCAAAGGTAAGTCATTATTTTGCTTGTGGTTCTGGTTTTTGCTTTCGTATACAAAGGATCCTTGCAGACGACGGTAGAGAATGTAGAGTCGTTTATCTCACATGGATTTTCTTTTTGTAGTGAGCTCATCTACGTTGAAGCGTAGCTGTAGGGAATATGGTATCCATCGGTGGCCACCTCGCAACATAAACAACGTTGGTACTCCACAGCCCACGAGCGTTCAACATCAGGAAGGAGTCTCGCAATTGACTTCTGATATGCCTTCTTATCAAGTGTCTGATAGTGTTGCTCACATAAAGCCACATGATAAAACATTCCAAGAAACGAAAATGGTGATGATAAGGGCAAAATATGTAAATGTTACAATAAAGTTTCAGCTGTCTACATCGTCCAGACTAGTAGAATTGCAGCAGCAAGTTGCTAAGAGGCTGAACCTAGAGGATGGAACTTATGATGTCGAGTACAAAGATGAGGACAATGAGTTGATTTTAGTGGCTTGTGATGATGACTGGCAAGATTTTATAAAAACTTCTACATCTCTCTGTGAAAATTCAGTTGTGGTACTACTTGAGCCAAAAGAAGCCAATTACCCACGCTAATTTTAGTGGCTTGTGATGAGGACTTGCAAGATTGTATAAAAACTTCTACATCTCTGGGTAAAAATTCAGTTGTGGTTCTGCTTGAGCCAAAGAAGCCAATTACCCACGTTGATTTTTGTGGCTTGCAATGAGGACTTGCAAGTTTTACTTGAGCCAAAGAACTTGCAAGTCAAAGAAGCCATTTACCCACTTATGCAAATGACATTAGCCTATCAACACAAAGTTGGTCGATGCTGTTGTTGTGGAATATCTTGAGCCAAAGTAGCGTTTGAGTTTCTGCTTGTCTTTATTATGAAAAGCTCAATTGGTGCAAAAGAACTGAGCATACAAAAACCTTCATACTTCTACGATTGATAAATATACCAAACTAAGTGGTAAGTTCACAATATGCTTGCCTAGGAGTTACACTGGGGAGATGTTCACATACTTGTGTTCTTTTTGCCCGTGAGGATCAAAGACAGTGAGAACACACCGGCCACGATGCTGCAAGCAAACTCGAAGGTAAGTCATAATTTTGCTTGTGGTTCTTATTTTTGCTTTCGTATAGAAAGGATCCTTGCAGATGACGGTAGAGAACGTACATGGATTTTCTTTTTGTAGTGAGCTCATCTATGTTGAAGTGTATCTGTAGGGAATATGGTATCCATCGGTAGCCACCTCGCAATATAAACAAGGTTGGTTCCCCACAGCCCTCGCGTGTTGAACATCAGGAAGGGGTCTCACTATTGACTTCTGATATGCCTTCTAATCAAGCGTCAGATAGTAGGCATCATTGTATCTATCGGTGGCCACCTCGCAACAAAAACGAGGTTGGTTCCCCCACAGCCCTCGCACGTTGAGCATCAGGACGGAATCTCACAATTGACTTCTGATATGCCTTCTGATCAAGTGTCAACTAGAGAGAGCCACATGATAAAACATTCCAAGAAACGAAAATGGTGACGATAAGGGCTAATTATGTAAATGGTTTCACAATAAAGTTTCAGCTGTCTTTGTCGTCCAGACTAGTAGAATTGCAGCAGCAAGTAGCTAAAAGGCTGAACCTAGAGGATGGAACTTACAATGTCGAGTACGAAGATGAGGACAATGAGTTGATTTTAGTGGCTTGCAATGAGGACTTGCAAGATGTAATAAAAACTTCTACATCTCTCGGTAAAAATTCAGTTGTGGTACTGCTTGAGCCAAAGAAACCAATTACTCATGTTGATTTTATTGGCTTCCGATGAGGACTTGCAAGATTTATAAAAACTTCTTAATCTCTCGGTAATAGTTCAGTTGTGGTACTGCTTGAGCCAAAGAAGCCAATTACCCACTCCTGCAAATGATATTAGCCTATCAACACAGTTTTTCGATGATGTTGTGCAATATCTTGAGCCGAAGTAGCGTTTGAGTTTCTGCTTGTTTTTATTATGAAAAGCTGTGGTACAAAAGAAATGAGCATACAAAAACCCTCATGCTTCTAGGATTGATAAATATACCAAGTGGTTAGTTCGCAATATGTGTGCCTAGGAGTTACAATGGGGAGATGTTCACATACTTGTGTTCTTTTTGCCCGTGAGCACCAACGACAATGAGAACACACCAACCACAGTGCACACGATATTGGGAACCATGAAGACAAATTCCAGAACTTTTTAACCTGCCTCTGGAGAAGAAGCAGTTTTTGCTATGCAGAATGGAAGAATTTTTATCTGTTGCAGTTTTTGCTTTCCAGAATGGTGAGAGACTTCAATTTGTACAAATGATCCAAGCTATTCTTCAGCTCTTAGAGAATGGAGAAATGACATTGCAGCTAGGTCCAATGGATCAACCATCATGTGATGCGATACACGATGGAATGGATGTTTTTAGTGCAGAACAGGATGACACTGTTGGTTTTAGTTTCAGAAGGCAGCACAAAAAAGAAACAAGAAAGTAAACACAGAAGTGGGAGCTATATTTGACATTTCTTTAGATGATGTCCTACGATCTTGAGAAGTGAGCCATAGCAATGCTGCAAACATAAACGAGGTTAGTAGTTATCAGACATGACTTCTCTAGTAGAAATAACCGTCAATACGCAAGGAAGGGAACAGGGAAAAAATAGCGTTCGAATTGGAATTTTTCTTGACGATGTCCCTCAATATTCGAGTATGAGACTTGAAGATGCTGCAAGCTAGGGATGAAAGGTTTGACCGGAAAACCGAACCGACCGAACCGAATATTTTTTTTCAATTTTGGTCGGTTTTTTTCATAAGTCGGTTCGGTTCGGTTTCAAATTTTGAAAAAAATTAAGTTTCGGTTCGGTTTCGGTTTTGGGTAAAAAACACCGAAATGAACCGAACCGAACCGATATTTAACTCTTGTGAAATTTTTAATCCTAGCCCTTCATTCCAAAGCACATGATGACAAGATGTGCTTCACTACGCACCACCACATCAGATAATTGTTCCCTTTTTAAAAACCTGACCCTGCGCTCTTTCTCTCCCTCTCTGCCATACATGCCATTGACGGCGATCTATGCTCCTTCCTCTCCGATGATGGCGTTGGAAAGATCGGAGAGCCTCTCTCTCTCATCTCTCACTCCAAGTTTGATCAGAGATCCCCTCTCTCTCTCATCACTTCAAGTCCGATCTGAGCCCCTCTCAATGCCTTTCTGTATTCCACGAAGAAGACCAGAACGGGCTGGTGCAGCGTCCATTTGGCGGTCAAGTTCGTCGTTGGATCTTCTTCTTGGTGTCGGTAACATCCCAAGCCGGCAAACCGACAAAACCGACCGAACCGAACTGTTTTAATCACCACCGAACCGAACGGTTTTGTCCATCTCTCGGTCGGTGTCGGTTCCTGATTTCTGAAAATCGATTGATTCAGTTCGGTGAAAAAACATCGGAAAACCGACCGAACCGGACCGATTTCATCCCTACTGCAAGCAAACTTACTGGTAAAGAGTACACTCAGAAGGTTAAAATATATTGTTGCTTGTGGTCCTCATTGTTGCTTTCATCTAAGCAGGCTCCATATAGATTGCAATAGCGAATGTAAAGTTTGTTTCTCTTTTATGAATTTTCCTTCGCACAATTAGCTCGATCTACAGCATGAGACTTCAAGATGCTGCAAGCAAACTTAAAGGGGTACACTCAGAAGTTTAAAACATAGGGAAAATTTTACTTACCTCCCTCAAGGATTTTGATAAATACAGAGACCTCCTTTTTACTTTCTGAAATTTCATTGTTCTCTCTTACTTTTCAAACTAATTGTTATTTACCTCCCTTGTTACTCCAAGGTTAGCGGTGTTAACTTTTTTCATGAAATGACTGTAGTACCCTTCTTATATATTCTCCACCCCAACAAAATATTCCTACCTTTTTTAAAATAAAAAAAAAGAGTAAAAAGTTTTTGAAAAAAAATTAAACCATTTTTCATTTTAAATAAATAGTTTCTAAACAAAAAGTATCGAAGAGAATTTATAAAAAAAAAATGAATTTTTTTTTGTTGAAAATAGTTTTTTGAAGGGAAAAAAACAAAAAGTATCGAAGAGAATTTATAAAAATAAATAAATTTTTTTTGTTGAAAATAGTTTTTTGAAGGGAAAAAAATTGTTTTGAAAATAGTAATTTAAAAATTTCTACTTCGAAATTTATTTTCAGATTTTTGAAAAGAAAAAAAAAACTATTTTCATAACTTTATTTTTTCAAAATCACGGTTTACCAAAAACTAGTTTTTGTATCCAAAAAAAATATTTCCGAAACTTTCGTATTTCAAAAAGCTGTTTCAAAAAAAACATTTTTCAAAATTAGTTTTTTTTCCCTTGAAAAACTATTTCCAATGAAAAAGTTTAATAGTATTTTTTGAAAAAAATTTCTCTTCGATACTTTTTGTTTATAAGCTATTTTAAAAAAATGAAGAACAGTTCAATTTTTTGAAAAACTTTTTTAACTCTATATGTTTAAAAAAAGTTTTTTATTTTTTTATTTTTATTTTTAGGGTGGAGAATATATAGTAAGGGTACTACGGTCATTTCAAGCAAAAATTTTAACACCATTAGCATTAAAGTAGCAGCAGGAGAGGTGAATGACAATTAATTTGAAAAGTAAAAAAGTGCAATGAAGCCTGGCTTGATAGATTGCAATAGTGAATGTAAAGTCTGGTTCTTTTTTATGAATTTCCTTTGCGCAATTAGCTCATCAACAATAGTAAAAAACAACACAGGCCTACTATTGCCCTGAGAGAGACTTTTTCTCTCTAAAAATTAGATCCACCTAGGGTTTCTTTTTCCCTCTTTTGCCGGTTTCTCCTCCGGCTCTCTTCTTCTTCTTCCCCTTCTTTACTTCTTCCTCCTCCCTCCCACTCCCCTCTTTCAATCGGTTTTTTTCTGGGGGTGGAGCTGCCGCCTCCGCGCCCACCCCCCACTGATTCCCCTCATCTGCCGCCCATCCATTTTCAATCCCTAGCCATTCTCCTCCTCAACCACCATTTCCAGCACTTCCGTCTAGCCACTACCCACCGTTTTCTACCATCTCCGACCTAGCCCATCTTCTCTACCATCGGGTTCGGCCCATCTTCTCCGCCATCTGGTTTAGTTATGAGGTTTCTGACTTCGGTTTGAATCTGGATGGTTTTGGCCCCCTCCGGTGCAATAAGCTCTCAGATCTGTAGGCGGCTAGACGTGGGAGCTCGATTCTCAACCCGGAGAAGCAGCCTTTGGTAAACTCGGTTCAACTCAGTGCTTCTGATCCGACTTGTTGGGGTAACTCAGTGAGGTGACTTGGTTTGCAGCTGTGTGGCTGAGTCCAGATTTAGCTGGGTTTTTTAACTTTGTTTTAGGGTATTGGTCTATGTTGTTTGATTACATTTGCGCTGTATTGTTTTAAGGGTTTGAGCCGGGTACCCATTGGGTTCTCTACTGTTAACTTTTGATAGGATTCATCATTCCATCCCGAAGGTGTTGGGTCTGCTTCGGCAGGTGTGTCTGAGAGCCGGTAGCCTTTGATAGCTTTAAGCCGTGTTCATTTCAATTGTTAGTGGTTGTGGTTTCTTTCCTGTCATTTGATGTAATCGTTGCCGGATGGCGTTGATATGAAATTCTTGACATTTTCAAAAAAAAAAAAAAAAATTAGCTCATCAACATTGAAGTGCGTCAGGAATTATGATATCCATCGGTGACCACCTCATCATAAACTAGCTTTGTCCTCCAAGTCCCCACGGCCCTTTGCGTATGGAACATCAGAAAGGAATCTCACAATTGACTTCTAATATACCTTCTAAACAAATGTCAGATAGCATGGATTATCATGGCCATCTCGCAATATAAACAACGGTTACAACATTCCAAGAAACAAAAATGGTTAAGAGGTTGTTTGGGCGACTACTGATCGTCTTCACATTCTCCTTTTAATATACCTTTTAATTGTACCATGTTCATTGTATTTGTATTGGGTCTAAATTTTATCATGATTTTTGTTCTCCATTCATTTTTTTACCATAACAACTATTTTTTTTGGACATAATTTTACCATGACCATTTTTAAGTTACCATGAGACTGTTATTGTATATTTTTTTACCATAATAAATGGTGCAATATATCTGTAGTTGAATATATTCACCATGTTTTAGGATGTCAATGCTCATATAACATTTAAGACCAGTGTCCCCAACTTCCCATTCCCATCCGAAATATGGGATAGCAGTTATATCCCCCCACTTTACAAAAATTCCTAAATTTCGGTGCTCAAAAGACTAATATTTGAAATAATATCATACCTCTCAATTTTGAATCTCCACCATTTTAAAAAGTTTCTTTGATTTTAGGCAAGAGAATCATCCACCATTTTCAAAAATTCCTTGATTTTAGCCAACACAATCACCCGTCATTTCAAAATTTCTTTAATTTTAGGCAAGAGAATCAAGCAACAAAAATATCCAGCAGTCCCTAACAAAGAGTAAAAGCCCTACATATGTATATGGGAGCGGTTCCATTAACAAAACGTTTGACACATTTTTTTTTTGTGAACCCCACGTAAATAATCGGAGCCGTTCAATTTATTTAAAATATGTTTTTAAGATTACCTGTAAAAATCAACTCATTTTGAATATCGGTAAAGGCTTGATCAATTCATTTAGTTGATTCCTGTCAGATTTTACAGAATAAATTTGAATGAACCGATCAAGCCTTTACCGATATCCAAATGAGTTGATTTTTTACAGGTTATCTTAGAAACATGTTTTAAACAACTTGAACGGCTCCGATTGTAAGCGTGGGGCTCCGATTATTGTTGTGTCCATGGAACCGCCTCGTGTATATATATAGCTCACGGTTCCAGTCAGGGATCCCTGAATGGAAGAAAATGGGTGTTTTTTTTTTGTGTTGCAAATTGTTTTGGGGAAATCCGAGTCATCCAATGTGTTCAATCACGCAACCACAATCTAGTATCGAAATCCATGCACGTCTGCAAAATTGGCCTAACTCATAATAACACAAAAGGACATGGAAAGGTAAAACAATGATATTTTGTTTTCATATTGGGTAGTTTGAAAGGCCACTAGTAATTAACATTTGGGTGGATAAGTTAGTGCTAAATTGCTAATTACTGGTCATGAAATCCCCAAACTCAGTGACTGTAACAATACCTAAAACAGAGACGAGGATTTTGGTTTTTAAAAATAAAGCAAACCTAATATTGATTAGTTGACATATTCACTACTCTGCCAGTGGCTATAACCAGCAGCACCCCTCAACCATATTTGATTATGTTTGTTACTGTTTCATTTTTTCCTACCATGGAAATAAGAATCATAAAAAGGTAACAAATTCTCATTCACATAGAAGGGGGTGGGAACAAATTAGTATTAGTTGTTCTACAGAGTGGTATAACTAACACTCCCATCAGCAATAACAGTAAGGAAGACTGAAGACACCTTTCCTCCACATCCCTATTAAGACTCGTGGTAGAATGATTATTTTTGGACTAGTAAAATGATTCTAATTGCCCCTAATTTGATAATACTCTATAGTAATTACAGGGGCAACAACAATAGCACTGGAACTCTGGAAGAAAGCCCAATACTTGCAGTTAAAACTACCCTATCCAACTAAAACCCAAAAGTGAAGCACTAGGGAAAAAACAAAACTGTGAGAATTGATAAGAAACCCCTCCTTTTGATGAATTCGGTGAAATAAGAGGTATGAGTGTCAGCAAAATCACAATAGCCAAAAACCTAATGCTGCGAAAACGGGATCAAAATTGTATTCCACATTTCAACTACTACAGACATTACCTCCAAAATGCACACCTTATAAAATTGTGACAGTTTTGCATCTAAAACAGGGAAAATGGAAGTCACTTGGTAACAGGTTTTACATCAAGTATGCGATTATGTAGGTACTACAGGGTTTTCACTTCGTAACTACAGATACAACAAATGGGTAGCAACAACAAAAATATTTCTGGGTATACTTTCATTCTCAAAAAGGGGAAAAAAATCAGCAAAAGAATTCGGGTATTTTTCAAATAAATTCGAAACCCTAAATGAAACATCAAAAAAATTCGAACATTGAGCAAATCAAAATAAACATAGACAAAAAACGTGATAGAAAGTAACACAGACCATTAGCTATGGATTTTGGAAGCCTAATATTGAAACCCGATCTAGGGTTTTTTCAAAAACTAGGGTTTCGATTTGGTTCGCTACAAACAGATCGAATAAGAGAAACAGAGATGGATCGAGAGTAAGAGAGAGAGAGAGACCTGGTTGATGGAGAAGATCGATTTTCTCGTAGAGCTTGCTTCGATTTGGTTCGCTACAAACAAAACATAGGGTTTTAACGAGTCTAGTTCGAGAGAGAGAGAGATGGATCGAAATACAGAGTGAGAGAGAGATAGAGAGGGAGAGAGAGAGAGAGAGAGAGAGGAGAGACCTGAAGATGGTAAGATCAAGGTCTGGACTTCATCTACTTCGTCTGTCTCTCGCGAATCGCCTTGCGAATCGCCTTGAATCGCCTTCTCTCTCTACTCTCTCTGTTACGAACGTGAAATGAGGAGTGTTTTGACCCGGGTGTGTAATACGATTCGGATCTCAACCCGCGAACGTGATTTTACCCGACTTTAGACCCGCGAGGTCTTTTTTTCCCCACAGCCGTTGGATGAGATCCAACGGCCCAGATAAGAGGTCCGGATTTTTTAAATTTCCGGACGTCCGGATTGGAAGGAGATTGTATATATATATATATAGGGTTTGCTTCACATCCGGACTTTTAATTTCCACACCTCATGATCCAAATTTTTTTTTGACGATCCGATCCGTCCAATGTGTTCAGAAGGTGTTTTCAAGGGTCCTCGCGGAAAATCTTCAAAAACAAATACCGGGAAATCAAGCCCTTCCCGGTATTTTTTTTTGAAGATTTTCCGCATGGACCCTTGAAAACACCTTCTGAACACATTGGACGGATCGGATTTTCCAAAAATAATTTGCAACAAAAAAAACCCCCATTTTTTCCTTATATATATATATATATATATATATATATATATATATATATATATATGTACAAGAAGTATCTTATAAGGGAGCCCTCACAAAAAAAATTGCGGGAGAACGCTTTTGAGCCGTTGGATCGATTTCACTGGATCTTCGGCTGAGATTAAAAAATCCCACACGCGGGTCGATGGCCGGGTCAAAAGGACACGCGGGTCAGGATCCGGCTATAATCCCCCATCGGATCCCTCCCCCTCGGTCATCTGGATCCTTCCCCCCTCATTCATCTAGTCTTCACCGAGAGAAGAGAGAGAAGGAGAGAAAATGTGATCGAGCAGAGAGAGGAGAGAAAAGGCGATCGAGCTCGAACCAACTAGTCCAACAACAAATCTTGAAATCGAAGGTGAATATATCGCCCTTTGTCTTGTTAGGATTCTGATCCGCCTGAGGTTCTTCCCGTGTGCGCAGGCCCAATCCGTTGGGGAGTATCCACGGAGTCCACCACATTCGTTGGGCCCAATATACATTAAATGACCCATATCCACTTAAAAGGCTAAGGCTTGTAAGTGGTGAGTCATCCAATTGTATATTAAGGTCCAACTCTTTTTCTATTTATCCGATGTGGGGCTCTTTGTCTCTCTCTCTCTCTCTCTGAACTGATTTCGAGAGAAATCGATTTGTTGGCTTTTAGGGTTTCAACCGACGAACAAGAGTTCTATCATAGGTATCGTTCTCTTTTCCCTTTCGTCTTGATGTCAATCTTCTGTCTTAGAGAACGTAGAGTTTCGTGATTTTGAGTTTTGAAACCCTCATTTTTTATTTGAAATTTGAATTTTGAAACCCTAATTTTTTTATTTCAAATTTGAATTTTGAAACCCTAATTCATGCATGCTTTGCACTTCACCTGCCAAATTACCAAGATTACAAAACAATTTCTCCACATAAATAAACGTAGAGTTCATTAAGTAATCAACAACCATTTTCTATGCACTTTTTGAAATGGGGTTCTATGGAATGAGGTGGGTTTGGTTACTGGATATCTGCTTTTGTTTTACTTGCCTGTTCTCCCAAAAGAGGCAAAATCAGAGGTATATCATTGTCTATTCCCTAAGTTTACATTCGATGGATGACTCATTAAAAAGTTCCAGGGTATCCAAGTTTTGGTGATTTCACTCTCACTGTGTTATACTTGGCATGTAGTTGCATTATGAGATCACATTTTTTCTGAGGTGGATTACGTAGTCAAGTTCTATTAGAATTTTGCTTAGATTTTTTTGAAAACTTTCTAGTTTTCCTACAAACTGAAAGTGATATCTAGTTCATGAAAGTGTTTTTCGGTATGTGCAATTTATGCCTGTATTAGTGATATTGGCATAATGACAAATATTAATGGAGGTGAGCATGTGCACATGTTTATGCCCATGTATTTCTACTTCGCCCATAGGTAACTGATGTGGGTACTGTTATGTGATGATTTTTGCAGTTATCATGTTGGTTAGAGTTACAGTTATAAAGGCCTTGTTCGTTTCATAGTTTTCGTTTAGTTTTAGTTTTGTTTTGTAATCATTACACTCATTTCTCTCTCTATCCACTCATTACACCTTTTTCCAAAACTAAACTAAACTAAAACTACTAAACGAACAAGGCCAAAATGACTTTATTGTGGCCTGTGATTTAATGAATAATGGCAATTAGCACATTGGGGTGTCTGTGATTTAATGAATAATGACAATTAGCACTCTGTATTTTGGTGGTGGTAGTGTTGATTCTGTTCAAGTAGTGTACGGAGAAAGAGAGCTGCATGGTTAAGTTGTATCAGCTGCTATAGTTGATTGTTACTGTGCAGTGGTTTTCCCAAATGTCTACCCCCTTAGGTTTATTTGAGGTTATTTATTTGTAATTTCTGTCCTCATTGCTAATTGGAGAGTCATAACCGAGTGCATAATTTCATAGATTAGGTAGTTCAAATCCTTGAAGCTTGAGAAGTCATTATAGAGCTTTTAAAACACCTTTTAAACATATACAGTTTTTATGAAAAAATTGCTCGGATCAAGTCCTTACCGGTATTTTTTTTTTGCTGATTTCTCGCGGGGACCCTTAAATCATGTTAACTATTTTAGCATCTTTTCCTTTTTATCTGTCAAATTTTACCATCTTTTCTTTGTTATTATTACCATCCGTTTTTGGGCACCATGTAGATTTTCATCCCCTTGCTTTTATGGGATTATGTTTTTATCCTCTTTTAATGTGATTTACCATTATTACTCTTCTTATATTTTTCTAATTCTTTTTTAAGGATAAGTATTCATTCCTATAACCCTATCCATAAATAACTAAACAGAAATATTAAAAGTATGGAAAGTTAGAACACTAAAATTTGAACAAAGGTTTAGTATTAGAAGTGAAGAGGATACCATAGACAAGAACATTGTACAATTACAAGGATGAGGCGCTCCTGATAATTCATCACCATCTTCTTCATTTTCTCTCCCCCAAAACTCTCCCTAAATCTAAAATCAAGTGAGTCAGTGATCCACTGATCTCTCTCTCTCGACATCATACAACTGAATCACACTTGACTTTCTTTGATCAAAGCTCTAGTCCGATCATGCTTTGTGCTCGTTTCATTTTTCGAGGAAAAAATGGGAAGGATCTATTAGTGGTTGGGCTGATGTGGCGTGTTTGGCATTTTAGTGACCGTTGGCAGTTGAATTTCGACAAGTTAGTTATACTTTTACCATATTTTTAGCATGATTTTTCGACAAGTTCATGATGTTCAGAATTTGCCATGTTTCTTGTATTTGTTGCAGAAATTTGTAATAATTTTAGCAATATTTTTAGCATGATTTGGAAGACTAGTTCATGATGTTGTTGAAATGTTTGGTACACAAATGTTAAAAATTTACCATGTTTTTTGTATTAATTGCTGAAACTTATCCTAATTCCTTAGTATGTTTTTACCATATTTTTAGCATGATTTACCACGTTTCTTGTATTTATTGTTGAAATTTATCATAACACTTGTATTATATTTTTACCATATTTTTAGCATAATATTTCGACAAGTTTATAATGTTTGTCGAATTTTTTGGTGTACGAATGCTACAAATTACCATGTTTCTTGTATTTGATGTCAAATTTTATCATAATTCGTGTATAATATTTTTACTTTTAACATGATTTTCCGACAAGTTCTTGTGCTTGTTGCTGATTTGATTGGTTTGCTATGGATTTATCCTATTTGTGATAAGTTTATCTTATTTATGTTGTATGATAATTTTAACTCAAATAATGTTTTAAAATTTTAGAGGGGAGACAAAACTGGAGAGAAAAGATTTTTTTTTTTTTGGGGGGAGAGAGAGAGAGAGAGAGAGAGAGAAAATGGTAGTTTGGGGTTTATTTGAATTTGAGGATGAAAAAATAACTCTCAAAAGTGACAAGGATGAAAACATAAGTCGTGCTAGGTTGGAGGACCAATATTTAAGTGCACCTTAAAATTTTCCCCGCTATATAAACAATTTGCTCGTCCAGTCGTCCCAAATTCAGGTCTTTTTTACACCTCTCTAAGGTCTAAACGACCAGCCAAATCATTGAGGATCCGGAACCCCAAGAATTTTTTTGTGCCGAGCGGAGACTGTCCTACATGGTGTTCGAATGCATATGTTAGTCGTCCAAAAGTGTTTTGAACGACTCAAATTTTAAGGGAAGATAGAGGAGAGAAAGTGAAAGAAATCAAGACCATCCAAAATATTTTTGGATAGCCAAGAGGCACGATCGGCACTGAATTTTTTGTCCTGAACCCCCGTCAAATCTTCGAGGTTTATACACCCACTTATGGATCTAGAAAATAACACACCAGGTCTTGAAAGTAAGGCTTTGAATCCTGTATTGGCTCGGGTACCGATTTTTCTACTGGTACAGCGTGGTACGATACTGGTCGATTTAGCGGTATATCGAATTTTTTTCTCACATCACCCAATTCATCATAAAGTAAATTACCCCCCCTTAGCAAAATACAGTTATTGTAAGGTACAAAATGTAATAGCGAGAGCCTTGTCAATAGGGGGTGAAAGCGGTTCGGTCCGGCCGGTTTTTTACAGTTTTCAAAAACCGAATATTCGGTTCGGTTTTCAGTATTTGGCTACCGAAACCGACCGACAAGGGTATCGGTCTTTTCAGTTTCAGTTCGTTTGGTTTCGGTCAGTTCTTTCGGTTTTTTCGGTTCTTACACAAAGAACAACAAAAATGATCGATCCATGGGAAAGAAAAAGAAACAAAACAGAATCTTGTGCCTCATTTGGGCCAAAAAAGCCCTTTGCAAAATCAAGAGGTGAAGAATCTAGAACCAGAAATTAAAGCAAAAGAAAAATAGATTGATGCTTCTTATAGAGCATACCAAATTTTTCGTACAGAGCAAACCAATGGCTTTTTAAAGAGATTCTCTCAAGTCAAGTCTGGATCTTGAAGTCGAGCTTGAAGTTGCAGGTGAGGGAGAAGCCAAGATGTAGACGTAGCCGGTGTTGGATGAAGTCAAGCTTGCGGGACCCTAGGTGGTGGTGGACGACGACACGACGTTGATGAAGGGAGAGAGTCGAGAGACCAGAGGGAGAGAGAGATGAAAAAGATACTCATCGATTTGTTTGTGCGTGTGTGTGTGTGTGTGTGAGAGAGAGAGAGAGAGTGGTGCGGCAGGTTACAAGATAAGGGTAAGGTTAGTAATGGATGGCTGAGATTCACCCTAACATATAGCTAGGCATGGACGGTTAAGATGCAAAACTAAAGGCCTGTGTATATAAACTGGTTCGGTTCGGGTTTTTTCGAACCGGAACCAAATAATTTCTATAATCAAAACCGAACCTTCAACCGAACCGGTTAATTCGGCGGGTCCGGTTTAGCCGTTTAAAATTTCACCCCTACTTGCCTACCTTTATGCCTTTAGAGCTCGTTTGGATGAGGTATAAAAGAGCATGATTATTTAAACCGGGGGGATGAGGAGTGATTGGACATTTAGCCCATGGTTTGGGAAGCAAAAACGCCCCCCGACTAAATAGCCATTGGCTAAATAGCCAGGGGGAAGCCCGACTAAATACAAGCAGGGGGGGTGCTTGTATTTAGTCCGGCTCCTCATCCGAGACCAAATGACGAGCATACCCCTCTGTTTCAACAAAAAATATTGAAGCACAAGCACAAACAACCATTGTTTCAAGCAAAAATTCTCAAAAATTTCAGATCTGTGAATTTCGAAAAAAAAAAATACAAGCGATTAGGAAAAAAGAAAACATGTCTGGGTGAGGGATTTACCGGACCATCACCGTCGTTTTCGTTTTCGTCGGACCATCGCCGTTGATTTGGTTGGATTTCCGCCGTCCGTCGTCTGGTTCTTGGTGGTGGGTTCTGGAAGAAAAAGAAAAAGAAAGAAGAAAAAGAAAAAGAAAGAAAGAAGAAGAAGAAACTGACGTTAGATCTCTCTCTCTCTCTCTCTCTCCCTTTTAATTGTAAAAATTACACTACATCACCCTATATTTAATATAGTAATTCACTCAAGTCAATATATATAAACTAGTAGCTATAATAACACTAGTTTTGTATAATTAACTTCTTTTAAAAAATATATACTTGAGAAAAAATTGTTAAACAAAATTAATATTTTTATTTATTAGAAACAAAAAATATATATACTTGTAATATTTAATATTCTTCATTTATATAAAATAATTAAATTAAGTATTGTATAATTATTTTTTGGATTTATATAATTATTTAAATGTATAAGTTAATATGGGCATTCACAAGGACAAAATAGGCATTTGACTAATTTTTAAATCATCCACCCTCCTCATCTTCTTTTTTTATCCCTCATCCAAACCATATAGTACTACTATTTAATCATCCCTTCTTATCTGTCACATTAATGTGGGTCCATTCTTTCTTATTTAATTACCCCTACTATTGTATCCTCTTACTATTTAATCCCTCTCAAACTAATACGCCATCCAAACGACCCTTATGGGGTTAATTTGCAGTATTTGTATGTATGTGAGGTCTCCGATGTATCGTAAAGCTATACTCCTCAGTTGCCAACCCTAAATTGCCAATTGATCAGATCAACCTTCACCCCCAAATCATTCAATCAGCTCCGGCGTACTCCAACACCCTTCTCGGACCTCTCGAAACTCCGTCGATCCATCATCCACAAAATACTCCGACATATAGATACAGTCATACACTTATGTGACCCCTCCGTTCAGTCCGGTATTGTCTGGATCAACAGAGGACGGTAATTGAGGCGTTAGGTACCGTTTTTGACGTAAATCCGGTACGTACCGGACGGTATCGGCCGGTACGGAACGGGATTGATAACCTTGCTTGAAAGGCCAGCCGCTCGACGACCTGGACCGCTCCAGAGGGTCCAAAATGGAGGAAGCAAATCGATTACTCCCGGTGGTGAGAAGGGCTGATGCAATTGTTAATACAAGCAGCGGTAGCGTTGTGGAAATCGAAGAGTTTCCTGAAGATTTCGTTACGTATTTGCACACGGATATCAACTGGTCTCGATTGGAGGGCGACAGCGGCGAATCTCACGTCAGCGGTTGGGTCTTCTGGAGTCGACAAGACGACAGACCCAATCCTCTTCCGGTTTCTGATTTGGGTATGAACTTCTTCTTTCTCTATTTTTCCCATTTCTGGCAAAATCTCTCCTCTTTTTTTGTTGGTTTTATTACGGGCCGGTACAAAAAACAAATATTTATTACCACTCCAATCATTTTTTTTAATTACCACTAACTCCATTAAGGTCAATCAATCTTTTTGGGTCTAGGCACTTAGCGTGCACTTTCCTATCATATGGTTTTTAGTGGTTTAGGCACTTTCACAGGTACCCTAGGATTTTAGGCACTTTCATAGGTACTCTAGGGTTTAGGTTTATGCACTTTTAATAGGGTACCCTAAGATTTAGGTTTAGGGTGCATTTTCCTATTATAGGGTTTTTAGTGGTTTAGGCACTTTCCTATGGTACCTTAGGATTTTAGGCACTTTCATAGTGTACTCTAGGGTTTAAGTTTAGGCACTTTTATAGGGTACCCTGGAATTTAGGTGCGGTGGGTAGAGAGAGAGAGAGAAAGGGACGGATGGGCTGCCAGAATTTCTTCCGGAAACAATTGGAGCGGGATGAGCTTTCTTCCTACAAAATGGAGCGGGCTGAGCAGTTGCTCCAAAAACTGGAGCAACTGGTAAATACCCCTTTTTTTGTTATTATTTTATACCCAAAGCTCATTAGTCTCAGCCCTCAGTATGCCTTCGTTTAAAGTGCACGAAATTTCTAGATGGCAAATTCTAAAGTCAGCCCATACATTAAGGTTCCAAAAGTGTATTAAAATATGTAAAAAGGTATAGAGTGTGAAAATGTATTGAAATATGTGAAAAATGTATAGAGGTGTGTGTTTTTTTGTCTTTCTGACTGTGGCGTCAATTTGTGACCCTCTACTCGACTTGTGGGAGAACTCAACCTTAGAAATTCATGGTTTGAACTCACTCTTAAAACCAATTTACAAGGCGAGAGTGCCCAAGTGCTTATATACACAAGGGCCAAGGCCAAGCCAATACTTAGTCGACATTGGACATTAGGAAACATACCACCATGCTACCGATGTCCACGGCGGCCCACTCTAATATGATGGTAGCCCTTTCTATTTGGCAGCTCCACTAACCTGTCAGTATTCAATACTTTTTTGACAATTTTAATTTAGGCGATACGTCACCCAAGGCCGGTCCAAGGGGTTTTAGTGACCCAGGCCTAATCTAAAAATTGTGTCCTTAAGAGTACAATACTTAAACAACTTTTTCGAGAATAAGTATTATATTTAGATAGACTACACTACAAATCCATATACATAAAAATTAAACTACTAAGCCCAAAGTAAAGAAAGAGTATCATTACCTTTCCTAAGGACCCAAGCAGCCAAGCGATTCCAAATTTTCAACCAATTCTTTTTGGGGTCGTCTATTAATTTAGATTTAGGGCAAAAAGAGGGGGAGAGAGGGACTTTTTAATCGAGAGAGAGAGAGAGAGAGAGAGAGAGAGAGAGAGAGAGAGAGAGAGAGAGAGTTTTTTAATATGGGATTGGAATCTGGAGGCTGGAGCTGAGAGGCAGAGAATCAAGAGAGAAAGAGAGCGTCTTTTCGCAGAGATGAGAGATCTGAAATTTATTTTGTTTGAGCTGGAGTGAGTTGTTTTTATTTTGTTTGGGCTCATATCTTTTGTGTGTCTGGGCTTACTTGGTCTATTGTGTTAAAACTAAGTTGGGCTCTATTAAGTGTCTAGTGATGTGAGATGGACTACCCTGCCTCTTTTAATAAACTTGGAGTGGATTGTGGGGTGTACTTGGCCATATTTCTCCTTACAGTTATTGTTGCTAAAGGGCATCTAACTTGTAATTTGAAAAATTGTTAAAGGACAATATGGGAAGATGAAAAGTCGACACAAATGACAAAAAAAGGACAATATAGGAAAATGTAAAGTTCAAGGGTAGACACCAAAGTGGTGCTATCCCTTTATGTATTAGATAGAATTGGATAGAGAGATAGAATAGATTACTATTCAATATCTAATCCCTTTCTCACCCACCCTCTTAGAGCACAATGGCCTAACCAAAACCAAAATGTTGCTAAGCTTAGCAATGTTTGTTCAAAAAAGTGCTCACATTGGAATAACCAAACTTAGCGACTAACCAAATTTTGGCCTTAGATAACCAAAACTAGCAACCTTTTGTGAATAACCAAATTTGGTAGAACCCACATGTATTCAATCAAGTACACCATGGTTCCACAAAAACCTTCTCTCTCTTCCTTTCCCTCTCTATTCCAACAATAATTTCAAACAGTTATTTTAAAAACTGTTTTTTTTTTATCCTGGAAAACAGTTTTGCGAGACAATTTTTTCACAGAATTATTTTTTCCAAAAAAAAAAAACACTATTTTTTTCAAGGACTGTTTTCATGATAAAAAGTCCTTGAAAAAAGTAGTTTTTCTACAAAATTATTATTTTTCAATATTATGTAAAAACTGTTTTTTAAAAAACTTTTTTTTAAAAAATGTTTTTTTTATAACAAAAATTGTATTTACACCCTTTTTTTGTAGCTTGAAAATGTGATGTGGCAAATTTTAGTTCTCCATATTTGAAAAAACTAATGTGGGGAACCATTGTTTTTTGATTATGGACAAAGCACACCAATATGTGACTTGACATTGCTAACTTTAGCAACCTCTGAGTGGATAACCAAAAGCTGATGTGGAACTTTTGGTTATTCAATTTATCTTAAGGTCTAGACATTGATGGGGTGTTTAAACATTAGTCAGGAATAAGTTTACACACTAGTCAGGAATAAGTCTGGATTAATAGGCTAGGTGGGGACTAGTTGGCTTGGTGGCGATTCATCGGTTTTTGTAAGTTTTAAAAGTTCTACGGTTAGACCTGTAACATTAAAAAATAGTGGTTGAGTGTTATTTTTAAAAAACATATACATAATTTGTTCGCCTCTATGGTTTTGATTTTATCGAATCAAAATTTCAAGCCCTATCCTAATCTTTAAATCTTTTATCTTTCTCTCTACTCGTCAAAGTGTATATCAGATGCCTTATTACTCAGGCCTCATTTGGGTGAATTGAAAAAACTGGTTTTTTGGTTTTTTTTTGGTTTTTTTGGTTTTGTCCTTATTCAATTTTTTTTTGCATTTGTTAGTTTTCGGTCGATTTATTGTGGTTTCTTGGCTCCTCTCTACGAGAGAAATCTAAAAAGTATAAAATTATTAGTCAAACTTAAAGTTTTGTGAATAAAGACGAAAAATAAACCAAAATGATTTTTTTAGCCAAAGAACCCCTCAGTCTCAAACTTTAGGGGAGGTGAGTTGATATTATAATTTTTTTTTTAAAAGAAACCCGACTAGTCTCTAGGCTTCGATTGGTCTACGGGTAGTCTACTAAGGCACTAGAGCAATTCTCCTCCGCCAGACTAGTGCGTAGGATATTAGAATATTGATGAGTTTAAGCAAATAGTTTATTAATGACATAGTTGTAAATTTTTGAGGTAGAAAATGACTTTTAAAACTTGAGCGAGTAAAACTCAATTTGATAACAAGTCAAAGAGTGGAGGGGGTTTTATCATCTTTTACTCGAAATTTTGTTCTGGGTAAAAAAAAAAGAGTAATAGCCTATGTAGCACCGACACGGACACAAACACGCCAACATGCATATTTCCAAAATATAGTGGACACGACACTCTGGTAATAATCCATTAACTCAAATAGTTTATGGGAGAAAATTTAGTTATTTAGGCCCTGAAGGATTGACAGCGCGAACTGATATTTTTCGGATACGAAATATCCATCCTAGTTACTATGGGCGTATTTGCCCAATTGACACATCTGAAGGAATCAATGTTGGACTTCTTGGATCCTTATTAGTTCATGCGAGGGTTGGTCATTGGGACAAGTTCATTTTTTTAATAGCTTATTATATACAAATTACAAAATAAGACTAATGGGAAAATGCACCCAAAAAAATAAGACTAATGGGCCTGACACTGGTACGTTGCCTTCGACGAAGTGTCTGTGCTACATAGGTAATTACTCTAGATGCTCTTAATCGAATCCAATTCTAAAAGTAGAAATTTGAGTAAAAGCATAAATAATGGCTTAGTTGTAGTTATAAATTTTCAAGGGAGAAAATGACATTGGGTAAAATTTCATACATTTGATATGAACACACTTTATTTGGCAAACTCAATTTTTAATATTAGTTAGAAATTTAAGTCATTTATTTGAAACACACTTCATCAGCAAACCCAATTCCAAATATAAAATTGAATAAAAGCTTTTGTAATGGAGTAGTCATAGTTATTAATTTAAAGCAGTGTTCTAAAAGTCGGCGACTAGGTCGGGGTCGGGGTATCACCGACTCGACTAGGGCCTAGTCGACTGAATTAGTCGCCGGCCGACTAAGTCGGGCCCAAGTCGGCAACTAATCGGAGAAGTCGCCCAAATCGGAGAAGTCGACCAGTGGGAAACAAATCGGAAAATCGAAAACCCTTTTGTTCTCACCGATCGTCGTCGTCAGAATTCGTCTTCAGTCGTCGTCGTCTTCAGGCGCCGTCATGCCGCGTCGTGTGCGGCGAAGCCGTGCCGCCGCCGCGTCGTCGTCGGCGCGTCGTCGTTCGTCAGTCGTCGTCGTCAGAAGGCGTCGTCGTTCGTCAGTCGTCGTCGTCAAAAGTAGAAATTTGAGTAAAAGCATAAATAATGGCTTAGTTGTAGTTATAAATTTTCAGGGGAGAAAATGACATTGGGTAAAATTTCATACATTTGATATGAACACACTTTATTTGGCAAACTCAATTTTTAATATTAGTTAAAAATTTAAGTCATTTATTTGAAACACACTTCATCAGCAAACCCAATTCCAAATATAAAATTGAATAAAAGCTTTTGTAATGGAGTAGTCATAGTTATTAATTTAAAGCAGTGTTCTAAAAGTCGAAGTCGGCGACTAGGTCGTCAGATCACCGACTGGGCCTAGTCGACTGAATTAGTCGCTGGCCGACTAAGTCGGGCCCAAGTCGGCGACTAATCGGAGAAGTCGCCCAAATCGGACAAGTCGACCAGTGGGAAACAAATCGGAAAATCGAAAACCCTTTTGTTCTCACCGATCGTCGTCGTCAGAATTCGTCTTCAGTCGTCGTCATCTTCAGTCGCCGTTAGGTGTCGTCGTCGTCAGTCGTCGTCGTCAGAAGGCGTCGTCGTTCGTCAGTCGTCGTCGTCAGAAGGCGTCGTCGTTCGTCAGTCGTCGTCGTCCGGTCGTCTGTACTCTCTCTCTCTCTCTCTCCATAGACTCTGGTCTGGTCTCTCTCAGTACTCTGGTCTGGTTTCCCGATCGTCTGTACAGTTTATACTGTAGGTCTGTAGTGGAATGTAAATGTATATAAATGTATAATATATTCATAGTGGATCTGACATATAATATAATATAGTAATAAAATAACTCCTCCACTAAGCTTTAACAGGGTTTTATGGTAGTAATTACATTTTACCCCCAATATATTTAGAAATATCATATTTTACCTCAGAAAAATTGTAAAAATTACAAATATACCCCTATCCGACTAGTCCCCGACTAATCCCTTAGTCGCTAGTCGGCGGCCAACCGACCTGGGACCGACTAGCGACTTTTAGAACATTGATTTAAGGGAGAAAATGATATGAAACACACTTCATTAAGCAAACCCAATTCAAAGTATCAAAATTTGAGTCAATTCTTTCATAATGACGGTTGCAGTCATGTATTTGAAAAATAAGAAAATAGCTTTTTAAAATTTCAGTAACTCTTAATTTGGTAAAAGTTTGAGTAAAACTCAATTTGCTATGGTTTTGAGTTTAGGAGTGAAGTGGGTGAAGTGGGGTTTAATGTTTTTTAATCAAATTTTGTTTTCGAGTACAAAAGAAGTAAGGACTGGAGACAGTGGCGACTCCAGAATTTCTTGGACGTGGGGTCATAATATTATAGAAAAGTATCGTGTGTAAGTTATACTGTCAATTTATAGCAGTCTCATCAATATAAAACTAAGTACAATAGACTTTAATTAAATGGATCCTAAATTAAGAACCTAGCAATACTCTGACGCCCTGTTTGTTAGAAGGATATATATATGAGGGGGAAAGTGGGATATAATAAGAGGAGGATATAGAGAGGGATATGGTTGGAGGGGGATTATTTTAGAAGGGGAGATAAAAAGTTACTGGGTTTGTTTAGTTTTTTTAAAAAGGGATATAAGAGGGTGGATAATGTAAATTTGTGTAAAATTTCTTTTTTGCCCCCAAAACTCCCTGCTCATGAAATGCTTGGTAAAATGAACCCATTATCCAGAGTTCCAGATCCCCTCTCTCCTCACTCTCGCAGTCATCTTCTCCATCTCCTTCTCCCCCACAGCCCAATCCCATACTCACGATCCTTCCCTCATCCAATTACCCGTCGCCGATGAACACTCCGATCTCTATGCCGGAACACTCACTCCGGCTTCTTCCTTGGTCAACTGCTTCAGTACCGACCCCGTATGTTCATAATTTGTAACTAATTCTACTTGGGTTCTCTGTTTTGTTCCAATTTCTCTGATTTGGAATTGAATTACACAAGAGTATAGATTAGATCTGATACAAATTTGTCTTTTCCTTTTTTTTTTTTTTTTTTTTGGTTTTCGTCTTTTTTTTGATTTGGTGATTTGAATGTATTTGGTATGGTGTTGCAGAGGGAGAGATGATGACTGCCATTGTTGTGTCAAGTTCGCTCTGTCTGAATTGGGGTCTGGGTGTTCATTCTTCTTCTTCTTCTTCTTCTTCTTCTTCTTCTTCTTCTTCTTCTTCTTCTTCTTCTTCTTGTATGGTGTTGCAGAGGGAGAGATGATGACTGCCATTGTTGTGTCAAGTTCGCTCTGTCAGAATTGGGGTCTGGGTGTTCATTCTTCTATCTCTCTCTCTCTCTCTCTCTCTCTCTTTCTCTCTCCGCGTTAAGGAAAAAATGTGCAGAAATGGTGGGCCCCAGCGGGGTGTTTCAGTAAAAAGAGGGCCGGATATAATATAGATAGGGGGAGGGCGCCTAAAAATAAGACCCCTATGGAGGGATATACATATCCCGGCTAAAAAATATCCAGGAGGCAAAAAGAAAACAAACAATGGATATAGATCACAAGGATATCTATATCCGGGAGAAAGCCATATCCCACTCCTATATCATCCATACAAACAGGGCGTGAAGGTTTATATATGGATTTTGCAGTATACATATTGTTTCGTGATAGTTATTTTTCCTAACTTAAAAATCATAAATGTTACTTTTTAACTAAATGAAAGTGATCACAAAAAAAAAATTCAAACTGAACCCAAATCATTACCTATTTGAACTTTGAATTTTACATGGTGCTTTATTGAGAGAGAGAGAGACTAGAGGCTGGAAAAGTAATTTGGTATTGTTATAGCCTATAAGTGCTAATGTGTCTCGTGGGTTCATACCCCAGCTTTTGTTGGTCCATCAAAAAACTGAAGCATAATAGTAGGTGATAATTTTCCTGCCGTGGGGTCAGATGACCCCACACTCCCTATGTTAGCGTCGCCATTGCCCACTCCTATATCATCCATACAAACAGGGCGTGAAGGTTTATATATGGATTTTGCAGTATACATATTGTTTCGTGATAGTTATTTTTCCTAACTTAAAAATCATAAATGTTACTTTTTAACTAAATGAAAGTGATCACATAAAAAAAATTCAAACTGAACCCAAATCATTACCTATTTGAACTTTGAATTTTACATGGTGCTTTATTGAGAGAGAGAGAGAGACTAGAGGGCTGGAAAAGTAATTTGGTATTGTTATAGCCTATAAGTGCTAATGTGTCTCGTGGGTTCATACCCCAGCTTTTGTTGGTCCATCAAAAAACTGAAGCATAATAGTAGGTGATAATTTTCCTGCCGTGGGGTCAGATGACCCCACACTCCCTATGTTAGCGTCGCCATTGACTTGTAGATGAGGAGTGTGTTTGAGCACTTTTAAATGTTAGGAGGTCTCCGTGTCCAAGAGGCATAGATGAGGGGAATTTTCACGGAATTTCAGCTATGGTTTTTGACAAAGACCTTCTGGCTTTTAGGTGAGTATTTTTCTTTTTTTTTTTTTTTTTTTTTTGAACTGCAGAAAATTTTATAACTCACTCAAGCCTCAAAAGAGGCATCCGAATTACAAACGGAGGAAAGACAAGGAGGGGGATTACCAACCCAATTGGCCGGGATCGTCTTCCTCAAACAAGAGGAAGCTACCCAATGCGCCACTCTATTACACTAACTTGGAATCCAACTAAAAACATTGTGAATAGACGAAGATAAACTACGAATATTTTCAACAATGGCAGGCGGAACATTTTCCGTAGAACAAAGCTTTGACCAAGGCTTGGTTGTCGTTTTCGATAGAAGCACCCAGAATATTTCCAGCTTCCAGCTTTGACCAAGTCTTTTAGGTGAGTATTGGATAGAGCAATAGACAAGGTAAGTTTGGTGGGTGGTTGAAATTGAGGGCTCCTAGATCCACTATCTTCATTGACCCGTCATTGCAAAATAGTAATTTTTTTGGAAATTTTTTTTTTTAAACAGGTATTGTGGAGATTCAAGAACCATCCATTTATATTTTGTGTTTTTTTTTTTTTAATCCTTCCTACTCTTTTTCTCTTTTGTTCCCACCTTTTTGATTGATACGAGCCATGAGGAGTTGTGATTAACTCATGTTTAACCTGACCCAAGAGAGCCTTTCTACAAGGAACCTACCCCTTACACTTCATTGACCAGTCATTGCTATAATATTGATGGAAATTTTATTTATTAATAGGGTTTGTTTAGGTTTTTAATATTTAATTGGATCGGCCTTGGCCTGTTTGGACCAGGCCTTTAGGTGTTTTGGCTAGGCTCATTGGGTGTTTTTAGAGCTTTGTCCAATCATGTGTTTTTAATTTCTCGAATCCTTGATTGGAGACCTCCCCTCTCCCCTAACTTGACTTGATGTACCCATTCAGTTCAAAAAAACTTGATAGATCATTTGTCAAGTTCTCCTTCATAAATTTTTTTTTTACCATCAAAAAATGGTAACGAATGGGTGAGGGAAAAGAGGGATGGGTTTGAGTGAATTATTATTGGAAATGAGTATTTTATACTTTTTCTACTGGAATGCAATTTCCGTGGAAATAAACTTTACTAACACTTTTTTTTTTAGCTTTATAAAAATAGTTCTTCCTTTTCCGACCAAATGTTCAGAATTAAAAACATCTGAATCCGTCAAAATATAATTTATATCTAATTTTCACAAGTCAGAAATTGAATCCAATAAACACAATGAAATCCAATTTCAATAGTTCAATGAAAAATAGGTATATGAACGAGAAGTAATTAAAAAATTATTTGTAGAGATTCCGTCACAATATTAATATAAATATTCAAGCATGAAATTTCATCTAGCCCTAGCAACTAATTTGGCCGAACATATTTTATATTTTATATCGTAAACAAAAAAGCTTACTTGAAGGCATTACGATAGCAAATAAACTGTTTGGTGATGACAAAAAGACTAAAAGAGGAGTACAACAAAAGAAAGAAAAGGGTAAGAGCAAAATGAAAAGCTACTTAATCCTGAGAGTGTGTTTCACAAAATTGACTTATTCTTAAAACTAATTTATTGCATTTCACGAAAGAGATCACATTCTCACAATACATCTACCAAAAAACCGACTATCACCCTCAGCTTTCCTAAGAATTTCATGCAAGGAAGTGTCCAAAAGCCTTATAATCGGTTAGCAGTATATCAAAGTACTCCTTAACACAATATATACATAAACTAATTTATTCATTCATTTTATTCTTTTTCTATTAAACTCCTAAAATACCTAAGCATAAAATTAAATGAAATTAGACTATATAAAACATAAACCAGATCTAACAATACTAAATATATACACTACTCTGAGGAAGCCGGCTGGCATATTAAGAATTTTTTTGCTGCACCAAAAAAATGGTTGAAGGTATTGTTGAAACTTCATAGAACAGAAGTAGGAGCTTGTTGGAAACCGCGAGTGGGATTACGTACTTGTGTATCCATTGAAGTTCTGAACACAAGAGAGTTGTCAAGAGAACCGGTACCAACTTCTACCAATGGAAGTACAAATGTTGATTACAAGAAGGACTGAATAATGGATTCTAGCACGGACACTTGTCGAACATGTGGCCGACACTTAAATCTGAAGTGTCCTATTTTTTCTCAACGTTTTTCATTGGGCACTTTGAGTAATTTAAGCGTGAAGCTAAAAACCAATTTGTGATATGGAAAGTCACTGAAGCAATATTCTCGCCTTGTTTGTGAGCTTAAGGACCCTATTTCTTTAATTAAAAATTCCGGACACATGAAAATCAATATATCCGTACTTATTTTGCATGTGCGTTTAACGGATAATATGTATTCACTATTGTTACGACATGGATGAAAATATAAAGTGTGTCAACAACCGTACAATGTGTGTGGACTCACACCTGTTGTGCAGAATTCATGCGCATGAGATAATTCCGAATGCATTTTTATCTGAATCTGTACCTTTGTCCCGTCTATAGCATTGCCTGGCCCGAAAGAGCATTAATCCCGCACGCAAATCGCTCTTGAACCGGTGGGAATTCAGGAAACCTTCCTTTATATCAAAAATGATAAGTGTACAACAAACATCTCCAACAAGTCTCCAACACACTCACATGGTGCGTGGACCTCACACACATTTCACACTCAAGTGTGTGTGGGCTCCACACACCATGTGAGTGTGTTGGAGACTTTTGTTGTACATCTATCATTGTTGCCTTTATATACTCCGTGATATGTTTGCAAAAATACTCTAGTTTCGAATAATAATTAACTAGCAAAACAAGTCAGGGTATTAAACCAAACAGTAGACTTTAATTAATAAACTTTAGAGAAGTCTTATTTTTTGGGTGACAGATGATGTTTATAGAGAAATCCAATGGCCGAAACGTTTTTTTGTTGGAATAGTTTTGTGAATGACGTAATAATGAATGCTCAAGATTTTACATATTTACAATTAAAGCTTTGTATGCGTATTTTTATTTGCTAAGTTTTGGACCATGAACAAAGGAAGTATATAAACGAGCACAAAAATTGATTTGGGTGACTGGGTCTCTAGCCTTGCCTTCCCCGGGGCCTGTTGTTCATGTGTATTTTTATTCACATAATAGTTTAAACAATTTTGGTAAAATGTGACCCTGAACTTGTCGTGTCCTCTAATTTTTATATTTTTTTAAATTTAGGTCCTGAATATATATACTAATCCATGGTACCTAAATGTGATTTTTTATACGGTGAAATTGTCGTGTCCTCTATCTAGATATTGCACAACAGGTTCGGAGCCCCTATCATTACGTCTTAGGGGGTTGCTATACTTAGTTGTGACTCCACCTTTTTGTAATTTAAAAATAAATAAATAAATAGCAGCTCATTTCTATTTGCAAAATTTGACCTGGCCACATCTTGCACGCAACCTACATCCATAGTCCACTTTGGCTCTTTTGAATGGTAGCTTTCACCGTTTAGACAGTTTTGATCGAAAAAAACCCTTCCACAACCCATATCATTGAAAATTTACATCTTAAATACATTAACAGTGGACCTGGACTCTCATCGTTTTCACCTGGACCAGCAGGGGTGGCAGTCGACCTGATCTTTCATCGTTTTCGCCCGGACCAGCACGGCAGCAGGGGTGGCCGTCTTGGTGATCCTTTCAATTTATAGCAGAAAAATGGCAAACCCAGGTCCCGAGTTTCCTCCCAGTGAGCGCGCTCTCTCTCTCTCTCTCTCTCTCTCTCTCTCTCTCTCTCTCTCTCCAGTGTACTAGTACTTAATTTTCATGATTCCGATGTGCCGGATTCATTCAGGGATCCACCTCCACGGGCCTCTCCTGAATCCGGTAAGAATTCAATCCGTCCCTTAAGCCGCGTAGCTAAAATTTTAGTTACCCAGTAGCACCTATTATACAAAAAGTCAGCTATAATTCAATCAATAAAAACATAAGATCGTAGTAAGGTAGTAAATTTTCAGTTATTAATTGTTAAACTCAATTTCATGAACAGATGGGCACTTTGATGCGTCTGAGATCGATCTAGAAAGCCTTTTGTCCGGTATGTAATTGCAACCTCTCTCTCTCTCTCTCCCTCTCCCTCTCCCTCTCCCTCCTGCTGCTTCTGTGATTCAATTCAGGCATCTCATCAGGAAAGGCAAATCCTTCTGATGGCTATGTTGTTGAGTGAAAGGGGAAAAAACCCTCTAAAATCAGACTCAACATTTTTTTTGTAAATCTGCAAAATTTGTAACTTTGCTAAATCCTTTGAGGCACTGTTTACTGGTTAAAGAATAATTTAATCAATTCTCTCTCCGTCCATTCCCCTCTCAATCTCTATTTTTTATTACTTTTTAATTGTAAGTGGAAAGTGTGTGTTTTTTTTTTATTAATTTTGTATTTAATAGTTAGAGTAGTCAGTAGTGGTTTTTTTTTTTTTTTGGGTGGGGGAGTAGGAGTAAAAAAGAAGAATAGTTTAATATAGTGAAGTTAGAATAGAGAGTCTGATTTTGTGAGTTTTTGAAAAAGTGACTTGTTAATTTATAAAAGATGTTTTTAAGGTTAAATTTGATCTAATTTTTTGTTAAACCTGATAAGGATGCTCTAATAAAGCCATAGTTGAGTGCTCGAGTTTATCAACAATCATTCTAACCATACAAAAACAAGTTTTATTAATTTAGTTTCATCTGTATGTGTGGTACGGATTGATCTATATAGGGAATCAACGCGGAGGAAGGCCTAAAAAAGAAGTTACTTTAGAGAAGCTGTTGAGCTGCAAAGACTACACGCGAAAGGCTGCTGCAGCGGAACTCAAAGGTACACATGATACAATTTCAGAAATTACATTACAAATATAAAAAGCAATGCTAGACTAATTACACATACAATTGTTGTAAAAAAAATTCATGTATTTTTGTGCGAACCACTATCAACCTAGTGCATTTTCTCAAAAAAAAAAAAAAAGTGTATTTATTGTTCATTTATTGTTCTCAATACCATTTTCTTTATTTAGTAATTTTTTCTAAGTTTGTATCATATCCACCACTATAAAAGTTACAAATCGATTAACAAAAGTTACGAATTTTAATAAAAGTTACGAATTCTTTGTACAAAAGTTACGAGATCCACCATATGTTATGAATCATAGAAAATGTTACGAATCATACTTCTGAAAAAGTTACGAAACACTAAAAAATGTTACGATTGCCAATGAGGTGACACAATATGGACCACACAATGGGTGCATATTATACACACCTTTAAGGGGTGTGTATTGTAGAATTTTCCACTTATTATATATGTTTACCTTAGAAACAGAAAAATTGGTATTTAAGATTACCTTGGTCGTTAAAGATTTCTATTAAGTTAAAGATTTCTATTAATTCTCTGTATAAAATATAAGTACGTCAGTGCATTGGTACCTAAAATGTCACGTCCCAATCCAATATAGGACACGTGATCGGCCAGTGACATAATCACCAAGGCCTCATCCTTCTTAACAATCAAAGCATTTCAAAACATAAAACAAAGAGACAGCGGAAACTTTTTATTTATATACAACTCCAGAGCAACTAAGTGTCAAAACTTTACATATCTCATATAGAAAACTGTTAAGACATATCTACCGTACATAAAAAGGAGAAATGAAGAAAAACACTCCTTATTTACAAGCTAGCATCTACTGCCTACTCGATCCACTCCTTATTTACAAGCTAGCATCTACTGCCTACTCGATCCACTGTACATAACCACCACCTGCTATTTACATCAACCTGGGAAAAATAAATAAATTTTCATAAAGCTAAAGCTCGGGTGAGAAACATATACCAAGGTTTCAAGTTTGACCATGGAAATACAAGTGTCGAACCATAATCATGATTTGCCAAAGATAAAAACAATTAATAGAACAAATAATACTTCATGTACATTTGTCCAGAAGAACCATTTCTTTTGGTCCAAGAACGAGGACCCAATTTCATTTCACATGCCCATTTCAAATACTCCCATTCAACGATTTTCCTTTTATGCCAGTCGGTTGGGGAGCGACCCCCATTAGAGAGTGGTATGATATCAATACCCGGAGGTGCCTGGCTGCACCTCCAACCTTATTTCATCAACCACGCTAGACCATTTAACGTCCCCTAGTGCCCGGGACACCATTCGAATAAGTCATATCATCATAGGCATGTCTCAGCAAATCAAGTTTTCAATCTTTCAAACATATTGCCATGGTCTAAAGTATAACACAAATATATGCAAAATCATTTCTAAAACATCGGAGATCAACTCCCGTAGAAAACATGAGTTATGTATTTTTCCCAGTGATTTCAACACAAAAATCTCATTCCAAATCATTTAGCAAGAGCATGAATCCAAGGTATATGAAACTCACCAAAAAGTTGTGTCAAGCTCGCCTTGCTACGAACTACTCCAATCCACTGGCACCTATAGCAAAAATTATAGATTACAACTGGTCCCCTTGGAAAAGCTGGTACGTTGTTTTATCTAAACGATGTATCGTTAGGCTGTTGGGTCGGTGTATGTGCTATTTATTTATTTATTTATTTTTACTTACACCTCTTGGGCTTTACATAACTAATTGGTCCTGATCTTGTGGAAATAAGGATACGTACGTGCAAAGTTAGAACTTCAAAAATCTGTTTGGACAGAAGCTAAAACTAGATGAGGGTCTTAATTAAGTTAATGTAAGGCAATACCATTTTTGCAAGTTAAAAGCCGTGGTGCTAAAAGGAGAATTCTCATACCGATGCCAGCGACTCTATCGGGCTTCAATTGACGGTTACAAAGGTCCAAATACCTTTCTTAAGGACGTGATTACTGATAACAAATGTCGATTTGAGGGTTTCAATAGATTCTGAATTTCCATCAGAAAGAGGGGGTTTTGGATTTCTAAGGATTAATGGGTCGAAAACCGGATATGACGCGGGAGAGGGAAAGGGGATACAGTGGAGGGGAATAGGGAGGAGGAGAATGGCTTTTTTTTTCTGGAATGGCCGGCAGCCGTGGCCGCCGATTCCAGCGTGTTGTACGCATGTGGTGCTTCACTGTTCAGGATTTGGGGTTTCTCCCTCTTAAGGCTATAGTCACATATACTTTCAAACCTATACAAATTAAAGAGTGAGTGAGGGATTACCGTGAGAGAATGTGAGGAAATTCCGGCGAAATCCACCGGGACGGGAAGCGGCAGTCGGCGACCTAGAGTTCTAGGCGTACTCCATTTCTCCTCTCTCTCTCTATCTCACTTTCCTTAATAAAAAATGATACAGACACACCCACTCGGACACACGCTGCCACACCCCCTCTCACATGTGGTGTGGGTCCCCTCCCTGGTGGGTCCCCTCACATGTGAGAGGGGGTGTGGCAGAGTGTGTCCGAGTGGGTGTGTATGTATCATTGTTCTTCCTTAATTCAATTAGTCTGCCTCCAGAATAGTTAAGGTTTGTTAAGGCTACTAGCCTACTAATATTATTATTTTAGTCATGTGGTGATGGCTGAAGCACACAGCCTAGGTGTCATCTTCTTTGTACAAAAGATTGCCACGTAATAAGCATGACAAGGCTTGCACGCGCTTTTCAAAATTCTGTCCAGACCAGTCCAGATTTCAGTCTCCGAAAATTCAACGCAAGCTAATTTAATACGAGGGTCATCGTGGTAGTGTCGGATTCATAAAGAAAAATCCCAAACTTGCAATATTATACCGTGCCGCAAATACTGTTAGCCGTGTCTGTTCTATATGCGAGAGATGCGTAAACACTTTCTATGTGGCATTTTTATCAACTGTAGGCGTTATATTACAAGGGTGTATGCTATGCCCGTGGTGTCATGTTATCTATCTATCAAGCCCTTCCTAAAATAATGAAGCTAATTCAATCATATCACGTGCGTATTTAGGGTCGGGATTTTACATAAAACAAGCATAATATCACTTTACCTAATTAATTAAGGTATTACATATGAAAGGAAATAGTATGCAATAATGAGAGTGCAATTAGCGAAAGAATTCCTGAAAGTTTACGTGTTAGTTTGCCCTCCTGAATGAATTCCTTGCCTTGTCCGTGCCTAAATTAATATTCTTTTTACCAGTTAGCGAGAGTACGTTGGGACGTCGTATGAAGGAACTCACTGGCTGTAAGACATGGTCTGAGTTTCGCGAAAGCCCATCAGTCTCCCGTGTTGCACATGGAAGAGAAAGGAGGCAGGATATGGATGAAGCGGTCATAATAGTAGTGAATTATGGAGGGGACTCAAGACCGTTTCATCTGGCTGCAATAGAAGAAGAAACTCAGTTTCAGCAATTGCAGAATCTCATTGAACAAAATTTCAACCTTGAGGCTAGAGCTTACAGTATCAAATACAACAACCTCACAATATCGTGCAATAATTGTCTGAAGGCTTGTTTCGTTTGGGCTTCAAAATTCCAGTTCACCCATATCTTACTTACGGTTGAGAATCATTGAGTTGTAAACGATTGTATAGTTGTCTTTTAACATTTCTAGGCAACAAAATTAATTTGGTGTGTTTCTTGTCAGCTTGTTAATTATTTCCCTTGGGTTCTTGGAGGCATGTGATTGTCGAGCGGTTGGGTGTCAACCTAGTTGGTTGGGATGCTTCTGCTCGTTGTGATCCGTTTTTCCTCGATCCCTTTTAATCTTTGTAATCTGTTTCCAAAGATTAATAAATTTCCCTTTTTCTTTCAAAAAAAAAAAAAAGTCCTAAGAACTTTTGTTGTAATTTTGCTGAAGTCTAATAGAATGTATTCCAATTGTGTTAAATTAATGATGCATTACTTTTCTATTGTGTCCTTTGCTTTTGCTCCTGAATTTCAGATGCGAGTAGGCCCAGTATGCCTTTGTTCCCATAGTTTGTGTATATAGCCTGCAGCACTTTTGCAGGAAGCCTGGGATCTTTCATTTGCCATTTCTATCACCAAGAAAAACGATATATACATAGTTGCTTTACTCTAAGTGAAACCTAGGACTAAACCAGCATATATCTCCTCTTGCTACAAGTTCTTGTTCTCCAGTTGTCCTAAAAAAATAAAATACTATCATTCTTTAGTACTATCTAATATTCAAGTAGAAAGGAATGTACCCTCCGGAAAGAGTGATGGATAAGCAGAGCTTGGAATGAAATGCTTGGAGGCAGCTTCTCCAAACTTGAGATTTGCGCGCGTGTCACTCAGCGGACTAGAGCAGTATTTCACAAATCGCGAAAAATTCGTCCCAAGTTTTCGGATTACTTTTTTTCACTTGGCCAATCTACTATGTGGTAAGACGAATTTTGTAACTCATCAAGTTGTAGCTCAACACATGTGCAGTCTTATGCACATGACCAATGACTGCACCAGTGCACCACACATACATGATGAACTTCTATCTCGACGAAGTCTAGTCTGTCCAGATAACTTCCATGGGAATATGGGATTACTGACTAGTATTAATCTTGTCGATTTGTTATACCAGCTAGATAGAAAGAAATACATGAATTGACTTCGTATAGAAAAAAAAAATACTGAAATACTTGTAAATCAAACTAAACATGTAATTCGATAATTTGGATAATATATATTCATATATGTAATCCGTTTGAACCTTAGAAAGGGCTTTTTGATTCCCATCGTAATCCCTTTGAACCCTTTGAATTGTAGAGGACGTTTGAAAGTGTAGAGAAACTTTTGAACCGAAGGAAATAGGATCCGTAATCCCTTTGAACCGCACAGAGGACCTTTTGATTCCCATTGTAGATGGTGGATGGATTAATTCATTGAATATTTAAACCGGTCTAATTTTATTCCCTCTGTCTCAATTTGATAGTCCATTACAAAACTACGTGCAATTTTAAAACTAAAAAATAATGTATTTACAAGAATAATTTTTTTTTTTATCAATATGGATCTTGTTTTACAGATTTCATTGAGACTTGATTAATGCATTATTTAATAGGTTCAAAATTGTACGTAGTTTCGTAGTGGACTATCAAATTGGGACGGAGGGAGTAGTGTGATAGGTGCCAAAAAGCACTCATTTAATCCTCTAATTAACATTTTAATAGTCCAAACATAGAGTTACTTGATGAATTATTATGGCTGAATTGTGTTTGTAGGCTTTGGAGAGTACCGAATAATTAAAAGTGTTAAGGTTCAAAATTTTAAACTTGCATCTTGCATTGCATCTTGTCTTAGATGAGGTCCGGGTTCCCTTGAGTCTATAGACTTATGAGTGTTGAGTCGTATAGGCAAGTGAGTTACTGTTTATTTGTTATGTTTTGCATTTAGCTTATAGTCTGTGATGTTATATTTTCTAGCAGCTTAGGGTAATGGATCGTACACGGCGAAATTTGAGGTCTTCAGATTGTGGCCGTGGTCGAGCCACTCCTGTAACTCGTGGCCGTGGTCGTTCCATTCCAACGGGCCGTGGCCGAGGTGTCATCTCGTTTTACTATATCTACTAGGCGTATTATGGTTTAATTTACTTGTGTGATGTGTTAAGTTTAATTTCACTATTTTTTTTTTCCTTCTAAATTTCGAGGACGAAATTTCTTTTAAGGGGGGAATGATGTGACATCCCGACTTTTTCCGTAAAAAAATATATATATATATATATATATATATATATATATATATATTTTGATATAGATAATTAACTCTTCCATTTTACGTTTTTAAACTCCTTTTAAATAATAAAAAAAAAATTGTTTATTGTGTACTACATTTATTTTGGAAATTTTTTCTAAACTGGAATAACTTTACTTTTAGTTTTTTTACCCATGTATTGTTGCGCTACTTTGAATGTGTAGATGTACATGTGAGAATATGTTGTACTTATTGGGTCGGTTAGTTTTAATATGGAACGGGCTAATTTATTAAATTTCACAACGGGCCGATTAGTAAGAATAGTATTTAATTAGAGAGTCCCTAATTAGAGCTAGGGTTCTTTTAACTTTAACCAGAGAGAGAGAGAGAGAGAGAGAGAGCGGCTGATCAAGAGGGGCAGGAGAAGTTTAGGTTAGTATTTTCCTTGTCTTCTCTAATTATCTCCTTTGTTGGTTTTGTATTTTATAGTTATATTATACATGTAGTTAGAATCTAGATGTGCAACCAGTGGAATACGTGTATGTGTAGTATTAGTTTGGGTTCAAAGAGAAGAGGTCGGTTTAGTACTTGTCTGGTGGTACCCGAGCGTGCGGTGGTCAATGGATTGTCCATAAGAGTTGCATAATATGGTGGTCGTAGTGTTCATGTGCAGAGGAATTGGGATGTTTAATTAGTTTAATCAAGTTTCTATTATATTAAAATAAGGCTATCGATGGGGATTAGTTTAGGGGGTTCAAACTGGTAGTAGCTATTATTTGTTCTAGTGCTATGTAAGTTAGTAGTCTATTTTAATATTATAAGGGGTTTAATTATTGAATTGTACTCTTTTTCATTCAGATTAGCCGATAGCAATTGCGTTATCATCTTTTGGATTCGAGGTGAGTGGTTAAGCATGTGATCCCTTCATTTGGATTCCTCTCGAGCCTATCGATTCTTGACAGATTATTTTATTCGTTGTGATGGATAATCGTTATCTTATTCGTTGGACATTTATTGATGATTGACGTACCCTTTGGCATACAAGGTTAATTGAAATATTTGCAGTTGATTGGTTGATTTTAATTTTCTTATTGTCTGTTCGTTGATTCCATGGTATCTCCGGAATATCGTTCTGTTGTGTTGTGACCATGTATTATATTTGTGAAAGTCCAAGGAAAAGACCCGGGCGCCATCCTGTGGTGACTTTGGCCACTAGGGAAAAGACTTGTGAAATACCCTGTGACTCTAGTGCTCAACGGATAGGGAAAAGACTTGTGAAATACCCTGTGACCCTATTCCGGAACGGCTTAGGGAAAAGACTCAGGCGCCATCCTGAGGTGACTCTGAGTACGGTGTTGGATCCAACGGGCAAAGCCCTGAGAAAATATTTGGCATTTGGCAATGGTTGTTATTATTATGGTTCCCACATAATTTGATTGAGACTCCAATTTATTGTTGTTTGTCGTTCTGGAATTCTTGGACAGGCTGATTGGTTCAACGCATGTTTTGGTGAATCGATTATTGGTCTTGTTATTCGCTAATCAGATATTCATCTCTTTCATACTACTTGTTAAGCCACCGACCTTTGTTATTTGAAACCATTTCCTTGCCGCCTCAATTATCTTTTGTTTAAACGTATGCCACCTTGCACTTTTTACCCTTAGCATGCTTAACTATTCACTGAGCTGTGAGCTGACGGATTTATTCCGCATTCTTTTCAGGTTAGTTCGGGGAGCATCATAGTGGACTCTGAGACAGTGTCGGGACCCACTGTTTGGACCTCTAGGGCATTTGCATTTTTATTTTCTTTTAGTCATGTCAATCAGCTTCCGCACTTTTGTTTCTTTAGAATTTTTGTTAATAAATTCGGAGTATGGAGAATTTGAGATATTGTTCACTGGCTACAAAAATGTTGGTTTTGGTTTCCAATTTAATTTTATAATTCAGGATTCAGTTTGATTTATTTGGGTTGTGAAAAATTATTATTTTTATTTTTATTTTTGTTTAGGCTTCGTGTTCCAAGAATTAGTTCTTGGTTCACGGCCGGTCATGTTCCCGGATTTGGGGCGTGACAAAGGTAGTCAATACGATGCATGGAACACAAAGTAGACATATAGAGCTTCGCAACGGTCCAAGAATCGCATCATTTCGAGTTCGGATGAAGCCGGGGCGACTCCGCGAAGTTTTGGCCTACAATCTGGATGCGAAGTTTTGGCCTACAATCTGGATTTTCCGCCCGGGCGGGAATCAAAGCCGCCCGGGCGATTTTACCCGAGTCAAGCATGGATTAGGGCGTTGACCACGTTTTTTGGGGTTTTATTATAAATAGGTCATTGCTTTGTACGTTTTAGGGGTTCTAGAATATTTGAAGGCAAGTTTAGAGAGAGAAACGCGAGCCGTTCCATGGGTTCTTCAAGTTCTTCATCAAATCAAGCATTCGTCTCCATCTCCATGGCCGGCTAAACAACTTCTAGGGGGAAGATGAAGCCCCGGTTCAAGTAACTTTGTTTATGTATAGGATTTAGGTTTATTCATTCGAATCGATTGTTTAACTTAGAACATGTTTTCATTATGATCGGATGGAATCGTTTTCATTCTTTCTATTGGTTGAGTATTTGTGTGTGCACTCTCAAATACCTAGTTAAACAATGATTTTCTACGTTTGTGCTTGGGTAACTGAGATGGATTATGCTCGTAAGACGGATCGTGCCACTGGACAGTCCGTGAAAGAGACGGGTTGTGCCAGCGAGACGGTCCGTGCTATGGGATAGTCCATGCCTGTTAACAACATAATTATCTTCTTGACAAATTGTGATTCGAATAATAAACCTAGCCTACACATAACTTAGTTACGTGACCGGGGTGGATTCGAAACCCTAGATCTTTCTCTCACTAGTTTTTCACCAATTTAATTAGTTGTTCTCTTAATTCATTCAGTTTCCAAAAACCAATCACTCAAATCTCTTTTTCTGAATTAAATTAGAAATTAGTCAAAGTTAACGTAACTTAGCCAAATTGTCTCCGCGGATCGATACTCGGACTTAGCCACTATTCTCTGGAGTAGTAGTTAATTCTTAGTTGTTATAAATATATTTTTGACTCGGAACGACACGGTCATAGTGCTTGTTACACCCCTAACCATATTTTTTTCCAATGATGATGATGATTATTATTATTATTATTATTTCTGTTTAGAAATTGTGCAATCCTGGTTAGTTATTCGTGCGGCTTACGGGTTTCAAAGGCATGATTGTAATTTTGGGGTGTAGGGCACATTTTGGTGCCTTAGTTCTATTGGATATATTAATTATATAAATTTTATTAGGTTAAATTGGGTTATAAGTAAATTATTTTCCCGGCTTATCTACATAGGGATCTACATAACTAATTGCCTAAAATTGGAGTATCGTGGTTTGTTTTATAAAGTTGTAACTGGATAGAAGCCGCTCGGTTGATTGGTGATAGGGTAAGTTGTTTTCTTATTCTCCTTCATTTCTATTTCTCTTTTCCTTCCTTGTTCTTTCTCATGTTAGGGCCGATGCTGTACATGGGCATGTCTAATCCAATTGGACTATTGATGGGTTTATGCCATAGGTGCTGTGGGTGGAATGATTTCCATGTGCTAAAAGTATTACTAGTAATTTCTTCACTAATTATATTAGATTTAGTAAACTGGTGACTTGAAGTGGAGTTTCTATGGAGGATTTGGGGAATAGGAATTGGCGTGGCAGTGGTACGGTTATATGGTTTGGTTCTTGGTAGTCACTTAGGTGGAGGCATATACATCTATTCTAATATATATATACTAGCGCATGCCCGTGCCTAAAGGCACTCTCACAAACTTTTGTATTCAATATGGCTTCAAGTGTCCGTAGCAAGGTGTATGGACGATTGAAATGATAATTTATTATGGGGCAAGAGCATGCACAAAGAGAAAGTGGGAAAAACGCCATCAAAAGGAGGATGCTTCTTATAGTTTTAACTTTTATAGTGTACAGGACAGTATTCAATGGATAGACAGAAAAGGGAAAATGTCGTAACCGACCATAAAAAATGTCATGAATTAATCGTTAAAAGTTCACTTTGGGCAAGGTAAGGTGACCAACTACTCATATTACACCATTTTTTAGTAAGGATCACCCAACAACTAACCAAAGAAAAGAAACAAAAGAGCAAACTGAATACTGCCGAGAAGGCTACTGAAATAAATTCAATGCTCCAACAGTTGACACTGGCAAAATAATACCTGGAGAGAGTGGTTTCGGCATATTTGCTAGAGCAGCGAAGGTCATTTATGATTTGTGCCTATAACACATCAATGACAGTTGAAGATGCTCTAACAAAAAAGACAACAAAGTAAGGGCTCCCTGAACTTCTCTTGAGTAACTGAAACTGGCAAAAATAGAAAAACATTATTCAAAGCATAATGGGATTAAGAACACGATCAAATTGGTTTAAGAAGTCATCATCTTTTTCAGCCTAAAAGCATAATCTTACATGTTCAGGTTCTTATAACGGGACACTTGGTAGCTGATGAGTAGCTTACTTGCAATTAGGCCTATAAAGAGTGGAGGTTGACTTGGTCATGGGGCCGATGGCGTCGTAGGAGATATTTCTGGGCTACTTTTGTGCAGAATCATGGAGGAATGGCTCCACATTATTCTCTCTGACGGCTAATGGGAGGCTTTGCTCTATAAATATGATTCTCAGCCAATTTTACAGGAGGTCCATGCCCCAGCAAACACGCCAGCATTCTTGGACTTCATTATCTTATAATTTCCATAGCTCTCTAGCTTTGTTTCTTGTTTAGATTATGTCTACTTTAGCTCCAGATTCAAGAATTTATGCGGAAATGCTAGATCTGGCACAGCAGATCTTAATTGAAGAGGAAAGATAATCTTTCAAAAAGCTAACTGGAAAATTAAAAGACAATATCAGTGCCAAAATCATGATGATAAATCCTATGTTGGCTATTAGAAATCTAAAAATTTAGCACTGTATCCAAATGATTGCTATTCGCATCTCATTCTATTCACAAAGCCCTTATGAAGGCAGTCGCCATTGGAATAAGGAAACTGGAATTGAAAACAGTTAAGTAACTAACCTCCGAGGGCAACAAATGGGTTGCAAGTCCAGCTGCAACCACTTCCTTACCATTCAGCCTTGCCCCTGTTATTCACAAAGCCCTTATGAAGGCACGACTCAAACGATTCAGTATTCAATGTGGCTTTAGGTATGAAGACTTATGAAATAAAGAAAAAAATGGGCGGCCAAAATATATGCACAAATAAAAGTGTGGCAGGTAGCTACAAATTAATCTAAAGAAATGAACCAAAAAAATTAAATTATTCTTTCCATATTCAATCAAATAGCATAGGTTCATGGACAATTAAAATTATCATGTCTGTTTAATGACCTTAACGAACTTGATTAGTATTCTCATCAAATCATTTCTTCAGAACACGTAGAATGCAAACAAATTTCGAAGCCTAAAGGCACGGCTCAAACACTTCAGTGGTGCACCAAAAAGCCACGTGCTTGACAATTTTAGTAGTATTCTGTCCGTTTTTGGGTTTGGTTCGTGTTTCGGTTGTATTCATGTTTCAAAAGATGGCTCAGGTTTTACTGCTATATGGTGCTGTTTCAAGGAGTCGGCTTGGAAATTTGTTCATGTCATCAATGTCTGCTACTTCTAAGCTGCTGCTATGATTGGATTCCTAAGGGATACTGCTGATACAACATTTCAAACTTCCGTTCAGACTTGCTACTTTCATGATTCAAGGAAGGTGCTAATGCTGCTACACTTCATCACATGGACTTCATCTTTATGAGATTTCACCATTGCCTTTATTCTAGTTCTTCTATTGGGATGGGATTCAAGTGCCAATATTCCAAATTGGATGTCAGCTTCATCTCTGCTGCATTTTGTGTTCAAAGCTTCTGAACTTCTGTTTCTAATCTCAATATGGGTGATTTTCTGTTTAGGACTAATTAGAAGACGTAGATTTTGTATCGCTGTTTAGGACTAATGGGGAATTGATTAATACAAAACTATAACATAAACTCCAAAAAAGAAAAAAAGGAAAGAGAATTTAATGTTTTATGCCAACGTGGAAGTCTGCCAATTCGAACACTTTCATATGTATCCTTATCTATAGAAAACAATAGCAATCAACATCCATCCAAAAATAAGATACCATTCAGAACCATGGAAAATGTACCACTTAGAACCTAATTTACGATGGTTACAGTCCCACGCGCATTTTATTGAACACGTAAAATGCAAGTACTTAATGACTAACAAAACAGAAAAATAAGTGCCAAAAAAAGAAAAAAACAAATCTTTCTTATATCTTTTCCTAGCCACAGCCCTAGGGTCATTGAACCTTTTCCATTTCCATCATCCATGTTAGCATCATTTTGTAAAGGCACAAAAACGAAATTGAATCAACAAAAGAGTTTAGGCCTTGAGCTGTTTGTTTGTTTTTTTAATTGTTTGTTTCCCAAGAGGGTTCAAAACATTAATGATCGATACAGAAGGGAAATATAAAGCAAAAATGATTTGAAGAATAGCGAAAGACAGTTGTAGGCTTCCCAGAATGTAATAACTTACCACCCACTGGTTGTCTCTCTGTCTGCAATGCTTGTGGCATGAATCAAATTTCACAAATTAAGAAACTAAAGTAAACTACTGAAACAATACAGGAGCATCATCAAGTAGAATGTGTTCGATTTTGTGTTTCAAAAACCGATTTTTTGGGCCAGAGTTCTCAAAAACCCAAAATGGACAATCCCGAGTCAATATTTCTCCTCTAATTGAATTCAGTTCCATCATCGAAATCTTGAAAGACTCACTTAATTTGCAACACTCTAATTTAATTCAGTTCCACTTGAAACAGGTTTTTCGAGATAAAAAATGAGTTCTTTGTTGCTTCAAGACTTTTCCTTCAAATCATCAATGTAATTTAAATGGCATTCATTGTGACCATAGAGATCTACATTTTCGAAAAACTCTAAATGATTAAAACAATCGGATAAATACCCCCACAAAAATTCAGTTTTACTCATATAAGAGCACAATTTGCAAATAATGCTCTTCGGGTGTTTGGTGCACATTTGGTTCGGACATTTCATCAAACATTTGGTGCACACCCCCCACACGTGCGTGAGAGAGAGAGAGAGAGAGAGAGAGAGAGAGAGAGAGCCAATCATAATTCCAATCAGCAACAAATCAATTCATTTGAGTTCTCAGGCACCAATTTCATGTCAATTCTCAGCGTTCAAATAGCAGCATTTTGACCACAAAAGAAACAAATGAATGACAAAAGATTTGTAAAGGAATACTGTGAGAGAGAGAGAGAGAGGCATACCTTGCCTTCGCAGCCAATTGCCGGCGGTGGCAGATTGAGATATCGGTTCCACAAACTCAATGTTGATGGGTAGCAACGGTGGGAGAGAAAGAGAGATGTTTGCACAGAAGTTCATGGCTTTATTCGAGAGGGAGGAGAACGTGGATGTGCGTGTGTGTGTGTGTGAGAGAGAGAGAGAGGAGGGAGAGAGAGAGAGGGGGGGAGAACGTGGGTGTGAGAGGGAGAGGGAAAAGTACGTGGGTGGGTTTATTGTAGGCTGGGCAGTTTAAGAGGGTGAAATCCTACGGTGGATTTGTGTTTGTTTTCCACAGGACAAATTTTAGCCTTTAAAAGTACTTCCCTTGCAATATGAGCCATTCCCTTGCAATCTGAGCCCTTGACTTAGATCCAACGGTTCAAAATATAGGAATTTCAAAAACTGAGCTCCCTTATTATATAGATATATATAAAGGGAGACCAACAATTTGGTATGGATTAGTTTTTTAGACTGGCTCACAATTTTGAATACCCGAAATATCCCTAACAAAAAACTGATTTATTGAATTGGTTTTGAGTAACCGCAAATAACTGTAGGGATAGACATGGAAAATAGACTTTGTCGATTCATTCTATGTAATCCACAGTCCAATAACTGCCTAGTCCACAATCAATTAACCCAATTACATTTTTCAAACTTCTACCAGTTTCAAAGGGTCTGGATTTCCAATAGCAAAAAACCCATGGTTAAGTACTCCACCGCTTTTGAAAGTTAATGATTGACGGTTCTTTGTCTTTCTGCCTCTTTAGAAGCAATCCACCATCGCATATTGTGTGTATGAACTATGAAGTTTCGAAGGGAAGCCATGTAAGGTTGCCTTGAATTTTTGTTCTTCCTTTTTTCGCTCGATGCCTCAATTGTTCACTTTTATTTCAATTTCATGTTGTTGATGCTGCTAATGTTGATTTTGGGATATGGGTATACTTAAACTGTAGTTACTTTGTGGGTTTCTTAATTTAGTGGAATATGATTTGCGTTTGTGGTCAACAAAGAGGATCCAATATTTTGTCAACAAAATATTGCTGCTTTGGATGACTTATAATGCATTTGTGTTATTTTTTGCAGACTTTAGAATGCCTACCGTGAAGAAATGGTAAAGTTGTATCTAATGAAGGTGTACATATATATTTGTTACTTTTTTAATTCACTATTTTCACTTTATAATGCTTGGCATCGTGTCATTTTTAGATGTAATCTTGGAAACTCGACTTGCTCACGCATCGCGAGTGCCCGCCTTTTTAGATGTAATCTTGAAAACTGAACTTGCACATGCATCGTGTGTGTTTGGCCTCTGTTGATTTATACTGTTGTTTATTTGTCAAAAAATATAATGGGACGCCCATGCTATCAAAATGATAAGCCAGAAGCTTTTGTGCAATTTTTTTTTTTGTCAAAGTTCAACTTGCACACTCATCGCCTGTGCCCCAGCTTCTAGTATTAGATTATACCGCTAAGGTATCAGTTGGTTATTTCGTATGTTATATTTGTGTACAGGTAAGTCTCTTATTGCGTGTTCGAGTTGCATTATCTTTGGACTCAGGTGAGTGGTTAAGCATGTTATGTATTTTCGAACTCCCCATGTCTCATAAATTATTCTTTGGAAAATTTATGATTTGATTATTAAAAACGCGAATTGTTTATATTTCATCATTTAAATTGGCATGCGATAAAAATATATTCTTTTTGGTGAGAACTTGGTGGATATTGTTGGGAATATTTATTATTCGAAAGTCCAGGGAAATAAATCCTCTGTGTGCGGATGAGTCTGGCCATTAGGGAAGAGACCGTGTTCTAGCCGGTGACCCTAATGCTCAACGGCTGACTTTCGCCGGATCGTTCTTAGGGAAAAGTTCCATGGGCTGCTATTTGTGGTGACTCTAAGTTTCGATATTGAATCCAATTATTATGAAATTTTTGTTCACTGGCACTTGGTACTATTTGGTATTGGTTGTGGTCCCCCATTGTTATTGGATATCGTATTGTGACTCTAAGCATGCCCGATAGAAACTATGCCATGAACTTAAAATTGTCGAACGAAGTTGGGCTAGTTATATCAACAAACTAAACAAAAAAAATTAAAAGATCTCATAAAATTTTCAAAGCTTCAGAATTGGCCAATTGAATGTCACTTCGAAAGAAATCTTTTAAGTATCAGAGATGATGAAACACGAGATAGACGTGTCAGTGGAAGAAAATGTGGAAGTGAGAGTGAGAGTGAGAGAGAGAGAGAGAGAGAGAGAGAGGGAGAATTACTTTTTGCAAAAATGATACATACACACCTTTTGTGCCACTCCCCACCACACTCTCACTCACACGGGGTGTGGGCCATATTGTGGGCCCCACACCCATGTGAGTGAGGGTGTGGCACAAGGGGTGTGTATGTATCTTTGATGCATGGCGGAGGTTCAGGAAACTTCTTTTCTATTAATCAAAGTTTATTTACGATGTGATTCTTTTGGGGAGTTTTGAGCTCTTGTGAGCATTATTTTTTAATTGATCCTTTTTGGGAGTTTTGAGCCCTTGTGAGACTATTCCCAACTGACCCTTTTTTTTTTTTTTGGGTGTTTTGAGTTGTTTTGGTTGAATTCTCTCTCGGTCGCCCCTATAGTTCAATGACCCTTCATTGTCAGTATTATTAGTGGAGATTTACTTTTTGGACACGCATGTATGGTGGAGGTTCACGAATCTACTTTTCTACTTTATCACGTTTATTTGGAAATTGATATTCGCACTCTCAATTTTGATGCAGGGGCTCTAAGCTACAGTAATTTTTTAAAATTACCGTTTTGCAAGTTCCATAATTTACTTAAGGCACTCCAAAGAGCCTTTACTCTTCTCATTTACTTCAGGCACTTCAAAAAAGCAAATAGTTTTTTTTATCAAAAAATGTTAGATATATATATATATATATATATATATATATATATATATAGGATCCCGTTCTACTAAGGACTCCCTCAAACTCGTAATTTGCAGACCTCATGGATCGGGGTCGAATCTTGACGATCCAAACCGCTCAATGTGTTTAAAACGTGATTTTAAGGGTCACCGCGAGGATTCGTCCCAAAAAAATACTCGGAAGGGCCTCATTCGAGTATTTTTCGATAAATTATATATGTACGGTTATTATAAAAAACCGCTCGGATGAAGCCCTTTCGGGTATTTTTTTTTTTGTGATTCCTTGCGTTGGCCATGGAAAACATGTTTTAAACACATTGAGCGGTTCGGATCGTCGAAATTTGGTCCGAAAAATCAAAAAAGAGGTGGTCCTCACGGAGGAGATCTTTGAGGGAGTTCTCAATAGAACATCTTCATATATCTCAATAGGGAGGACTTCTAGTCCGGACCTCCCGTTTCCGGACCTCCATGATCCAAAATTTTTTTTGACGATCCGAACCGTCCAATGTGTTCAGAAGGTGTTTTCAAGGGTCCCTTGCGGAAAATCTTAAAAAAAAAATACCGGGAAGGGCTTGATCCAAGCAGTTTTCGCAAAAAATATATATATACAGTTTTTTGAAAATTGCTTGATCAAGCCCTTCCCGGTATTTTTTTAAGATTTCCCGCGTGGACCCTTGAAAACACCTTCAACACATTGACGGCTCGGATTTTCCAAAATAATTTGCAACAAAAAAACTATTTTTTTCTTATTAACGGGAGGTGTGGACTAGAAGTTTTACATATATATATATAGAGTCCTGGTTCTAGTCCTGAGTCCCGATCTGGGACTCCACTTCCCGATATTTTTGACGATCCGATCCGTCAATGTGTTGAAGGTGTTTTCCAAGGTCCACGCGAAAATCTTCAAAAAAATACGGGAAGGGCTTGATCCAAGCGCTTTTCAAAAACTTTATATTTACAGTTTTTGCGAAAAACTACTTGGATCAAGCCCTTCCCGGTATTTTTTTTTGAAGATTTCCCGCGTGGACCTTGGAAAACACCTTTTGAACACATTGGACGGCTCGGATTTCCCCAAAACAATTTGTAAAAGCATCAAAACACCGAAAAGGCCTCAATCCGGGAAATCCGGGATCATTGACAGGATCGCCGGTGTATATATATATATAACTGATCTAATAAGGGATCCCTTAAACAAGATTCCGTGCGGACCTCACCTTTCCGAGCCAAATTTTGACGATCCGAACCGCTCAATATTTTTAAAATGCATTTTTAAGGGCCTACGCGGAAAATCTTAAGGGATCGGGACTGTATATATATATATATATATATATATATATATATCAGCAAAATTGCCCGGCGGATTGAAAAAAGTAGATAGTTGCTCAACTCCTTTTACTGCACGTCACTGAATTGCCTACTTCCATATGTAATGTTTCCTTGATAAAGTGTTTATATTATTGCACCAAGACAACCTGGACAAGTGGTCTTGGGCCTATGATTGTAGAACCATCATTTTGTCCATGCAAAGTCTCTTGAGAGTTTTGTTACTTTTCCTCTCAAGAGTTTTCTAAATTTGGTGATGTACTTTGTATGTCTCACTATGAGTTTTAAAATGTAGATTTACAGCTGTTATGAAGATTTTGAGGGAAAAAATGGTAGATAATGAGTACGAAAATATAAAGATCTTGTGTCGCAACCGTTACGAAGATTTTGCAACATCAACATTTTCAATTGTGTGTTGTTTATTTTGGAGAATTCTAGCAATATTTAGTTTTTTTTGTACAAAGTGGTGTGAAGCAATCTGACATAGATGCATGTTTAATGTTTGGAACCTAATGTTTATGTTGTGGATGTTTAATGTTTGTAACGTAATGTTAATGTTAATGTTTAGAACTTAATGTATATGTTTGGTTTTGGTTCATTTTTCTGTTTGGAGTGTCTTAGTAAATGAGTTGGGGGTGGAGAGTGCGTCCAGTAATTTATTTATCTTAAAAATGGTAGTTTTGTAACTTCATTAAATATTAGTGTCTGCATCAGAAAAGGGAGCCCCAAAATCAATACCTTTATTTTTTATGTGATCAATCATTTTGGGAGTTTTGTGCTCTTGTGAGACCATTACTTTTGAACTAATCCTTTTTGGGAGTTTTGTGCACTTGTGAGAACGTTATTACATATAGAGATAGAATGTTTGTGCTCGAAAGGCCTTAACATGCACTGACAATGGTGTAAACGATATTGTTTGCCTCAGTACCCAATAAAGAATCCATGGATAAATGTCAAAAGAGGTCATAAGTTTACTGTACATATCACCATATCAGAGTCTACATTCTATGTTAGCCTTTCAACACCCATATGTAGTGAACAATAGTATTATGCACGGGGAAATCCCCAATTCTGAATTTTATTTTTATTTCTTTTCAAGAATGGAAAAAGGCAAAAGCTACATATTGCCCAATGGGTGGTTATGAGTGTCATACACGCGCCAATTCACTTGTACGAAACAACTTTTCCCAAGTAGCAAATGACTTAAGTAAAGGTATATACTTTAATGACAATATTACCCTCCTACAATTCTTTAGCAAATAGTGCATTTAGATTTAGGAGTAGATGCATAACATACACCGAGTCATTTTCTTCTTCTTTTTCGTTGACTTCAATCTTCTCGTTTTCAATTTTTTTAACAGTTTCTCTTCTTTGGCTAAAAGTCTTCAAATTTCTAAAAGTGCTAAAATTCCTAAAAGTAATTTATGTATGTGAGGAGAATTATCCATCTCAAAATTCGCATTTAAGAGTTTTAGAATATGCGAAACTCGCCTTATGTTCCAATAACACGACTTTTTCATATTTTTTTTGCTTTTCACGTTTTTTTAAACGGGTCATTCTCCTAACATACATCAATTTTAAAAGTATCCGACTATGGGTGCCGATCCTTCTTGCACCAATATTGTACAAACAACATGTGGGGTGTCTTACACGAATAATCCAAACTATTCATAAATTTTAAATTAATTTTTGTGAGTGCACTTGACAAAATTAGCTCAATTAAATATAGTTAAGTGATTGATCTAATTTTCAAGTTATCATTCAAAATTCAGGATCCTAAATTCTAAATGAAGAATCGAAATATTGTATGAAACTTAATTTGATATGTGAATGTTCATTTAACTTCACTTATATGTAAGGGCCACTTAATTGGCCCAGTGGACAAAGACATGCAAGGCTAGAACTTATGGTTTGCTCTCTCATAAAGTTACAAGTTTGAAACTTTTCATGTGTTATTAACACATTTGGGGTCAGTCCATACACAAGTGATCGGTGTGAATGAGCCCCATGATTACTTGTCAAAATGCACGAAAGTTGGTCCGAACACATGAACATAAAAATTAAACAAAAACTAAACAAAAAATGTTAAACTAATTTGAATTAATACTCGATCGTGAGTTATCAAATGACTGATGTAGAGTTGTATGTTTTTTTGTTTTTTTTTCAATTTTTGTTTCCGAGTTTCAAGTCAAAATGAGTCATGTAAAAATATAAAAATGAAAAAAAAAAAAGGGACAGAAGGATATCATTACCTCAAAAGTCCAAACATTCAAAAAATTTCATTCGGATGGATGCAATTATGGTAAGTGATAGACGGGCAAAAAGGAAGGGCAAAAATGTCTTTTAAAGATGAGAAGAGATAATTGTCAAGGCCAATAGTCAATGGTAGCCTCTGCAAATTGTACTCATAATAAAGTTGATAGGAATATATAATAATATACTCCCTATTTCACCACCCATTGGGTTGCATGTAGCAAAACCCATGGAAAAAAAGGGATTAAAATAGCTAATTCAGGCCTTGTTCTCCAATAGATTTTAGGTAAATAAAATCTCACATTTTATGACACTCCAATCTTAACACATAAAATGTAAAAGTCATTTTATGAGATTTTCATAAAATCCTCCTAAAATCTATAGGAAAACTATTACATTTTATCAGTTAGGAAAACAACTTCATTTTATCACCTCTCCATAAAATGCTCATTTTATGATATTTTCATAAAATTGACCTAAAATCTATTGGAGAACAAGGCCTCAATCAATTACATTGAAACCTAAATGCCAAACTACTTATGGAAACCTAAATTGTAATACTGACCTTAGAACTGTTGTCAGAGACCATCGTCTCCATTCATTCCCAAAGCTATGTCACAGACCGTTGCCGTCGTCCATTATTGTCACAGTCTCACAGAGGCTCGTCCACACAATTACAGGATAAAGACGAAAAGAGAGATCCCAATAATGAAAGAGGTCGAAGCAAAGGGTTAGGATCTACGCCGGCTAGGGTTTCAATTTCGATCCCACGAAGTACATAGGAGATCTGGCACTAGTCGATTTCATGAAGTGATGAAGAGATCTAGCACTTGTCCTTAAAATCGATACGGATTTCAGCAATTTGTGCTCGACTTGTGATGAGGAGATCTAGGGCCTAATATTTTAATGGAACACTGTATTTAAGATAATGAAACGCCATTATAATTTGTGCATGAACCCTCTTCTTTCTTTCCTAATGCTGAACGCTATAATTGCGTCTCTTCAATAGCATTCCTAAAAGAAGCTATGAGATAATGCTATTGAAACTTATATTTGTGAGTGAACCCTCTCCTTTCTTTCCTAATGCTCAGGAACGGAATTGGAATTTTACCTTTGTGGTGGCAAAATTATGTACTTAAAAAAATAAAAGAGAAACTACATTGTAAATATTCATCCACTCTACGAAAAACTATAACAACATAAAAAATTTAATCAACGAATAGAGAGAGAAATGGGAGGGAAGTGGGTTTAATCTTTGAATTGGGTTTGGGGGGTGATTGAGGAGATGTTCAAGGGTCTAGGAAGTGTATTTAGGCTGTAGAAAACATAGGTAGACGCTCCTCTTGCAGTAGAATATCATGATTAGATGCTCTGCAGAAAACTGATCTGGATCAGAGTTGAGCGCTCAAAGCCGTAGGATTGAGCGCTCAAGGTGGGTTTTGTGGGTTTGAGCGCTCAAGGTCCAGGGCTTGAGCGCTCAAGGCTGTTGCTCAAAAGGTAAAACTTTGCGGGGCCACCCCGGGTGCTACCGAACTCCGTTTCGTGCGTGGTTTGAAGCGTTGGAAAGCTTGTCGAGTGTACTTTCTAACCCAAGTGGTTTGAACCCATGATAATTTGTACATCCAAGTATGTGACCATTTTACCCTCAGAAGGTCGGGAAAGCAAGTTATTTTGGTAAAACGGACACATCTCCCTCATTTCAAAATGGATTGAGACGTATTATATATCAATAAAGAGGGTTTTGAATGTACTAGAAGATGGTGTAGGCTTGGGTTTGTTTTGAAGAGGTTTTTGGGCGGTTTTGCCAAGTTCCAAGCATTGTTCAAGCCTCGGGTAGCCACGATTGGTCCATTTCATCATCGGGAATGCTCGAGCGCATCCCGGGTTCAAAATCGGGGTGTCTACAATTAGTTTTTCTCTGTTTGGCCAATTTTCAAGGGGTGTTTTCTTGGTCACATGAATAACGTTTTGTAAGCAAGTGGTGGCTAGCTCATGCAATAGAGCTATTGGATGCCCCATACTGCATCTCGGGATCAAGTCTCATTCCCTCCCTCAGACCAGTTTTTCAACATGCATGGTGGAGGTTCAGGAACCTCCTTTTCTAGTTTACCATGTTTATTTTCAATGTGATCCTTTTTGGGAGTTTTGAGCTCTTGTGAGACCGTTACTTCTAAACTGATCCTTTTTGGGTATTTTGAGTTGTTTTGGTTGAATTCTCTCTTTGTCGCCCCTATATTTCACCGACCCATCATTTTCAGTAGTATTAGCGGGAGATTTAGGTCCTGTTAATACAGATTCAGCACTTAAAACTGAATCAATTAAGTAATAAGTCATTAAGTAGGTTTGATAACCACATTTTATGTTACTTAACAGATTAAGTGCTACTTAATATGTAGGCTAAAAATTTGATAAAAATTAAGTAGCTTTGAGCTACTTAATTCTGACTGAATTCCTATTTGTTTACAATCAATCATCACACCGCCGCCGCCGTTGTCACCACCACCACCACCACTACCACCATTCCACCACCACCACCACCGCCACCACCACCACAACCACCACCATTGCACCACCGCCGCCATCGCCACACCGCTACCACCACAACTACCACCACCACTACTATCACCGTTACCCATATACCACCACCATTATTGTCATGCCACCGCCATCACTTCACCACCACCACTCCTCCACCACCACCGCCGCCGCCACTAGCATTCCACCCAACCCACCACCACCACTACCACACCATAACCACCACACTACCACCACTACACCACCACCATTGCACTACTATTACTCTACTGCCACCACAACTCACCATCATTCCACAACCACCATTACTCCACTGCCACCGCCACCCCACCCTACCCTCACAACCTCCCAATCACCACTCCACCACTACCACAAATACATGATGACCATTAGCGAAATTAAGAGAATTAGAACCAAAAAAAAATTATTAATTTTAATTCAGTGCTTAAAATGTTTTATCAAACAGCTTTTCAGCTTAAAAAATTCAGCATTAAGTTTTCAGTACTTAATTTTCAGCTTTCAGTTTTCAGTTTTATCAAACAGCCCCTTACTTTGGACATGTATGGTGGAACTCTTTTGATCATTTTTGGGAGTTTTGGGCTCGTGTGAGACAATTACTTCTGAATTGATAATTTTTGGGAGTTTTGAACTCTTGTTAGACTATTTTGAAATGGTTCTTTTAGGGTGTTTTGAGCTGTTTTGGTTCAATTCTCCCTACGTATAAATTGGCAACCAAACTGGTTGGCCCTCTGTGGTGACCCTTCCCTTCAATTCTAAAATGGCCCAACAGAATGTGCATTTCGGTGATGGCAACAATAGTGTCCGATTTGTTTACGGTAAGCAACCCTCTCTCTCCACTTTACCCAAGTTCAACTATTTTCCAACAAAAATAAAAGCCAATAGTTGGACCGAGTTTCCCTCTAGTTTTCAATGTTTTTTTTATGTAGGGTCCGTTCGTTCGACAGTCAACGATCCAGATTATCATATCTAAAATACTTATATTTACGTGAAGATAATCTGGACCGTTGAATGCCAAACGGACAGCTGTGATTGAGGACTATAACCTTGTAGTGCTTTGGGACAATACTAAAGGGTCCCCCGGATCCATTTTTTGGTTCATTCTGGAATTGTTTATTTCGTAGAACCCCTTTACACAAACATCCAACCCAAAAGTCCGTTCGATCGGACTTTGGTAGATGAACAAATGAATCGTGATTGAGCGAGAAAAAAGAAAAAGAAAAGAAAAATTGGTTTAGAACTTCAACCGCCTTTTTTTTTTCTTGTTCACAAAAATGAAAGATTATTCGGGGCACCGTTACGTCCCAATATATCCATTTTTCATCACACATTGTAATGAGTTCAAATAAAATTGAGCACCACCATGTGATGCCACATGTGCACTAAGTATAATCTCTCCCACCGAAAAGTTGAAAAAATTTAGTGACTGACGCAGCTGTTAAATTCTATTTCATGAACAGATAACGTAGCAAATATGCCTCTCTACTCCGGTGAGTCTCGATTTTTCTCTTCCACAATTTGGGATTAATAATCGTGTTTAATAAAAGTTACGAATTGATAACCTCTTTTTTTTCTCTCGGACAATCGGAATTCTCTCTCTATTGGGTCCCACAAGACTAAAAGCTAGTGTGCAAGTCCACAAAGCTTTAGAATCCGGTCCACAATCGACCTGGTGCACAATAATGCATAGGGTCCGCATGGTGCAAAAATCGATCTTGTGGTAGAAAAAAGAAGAGTGAAAGGGGGGGACCGCGATTTTATTTTGAGGGAGACAGCATTAGTGTTAGGAAGACATTTAAGAGGAGAGAGAGGGTAAAATGGCCTGGTGTACCGCTACCCATTATTCTGGAGTATATCTTTTGTCTTTTTCTATTAGTAATTTTTAAATACTTTTAAAGAATTAAAATACTTAATTTTACATAATCTACCCAAAAAATCCTAACAAACTGTAATATCCCAAATTTTCAAAAATAAAATTTATGATATTTGTAAATACTAATTTTCCTAATTTAATTTTTACCCAATTTTGACTTTAGTTGACCATTTGCGGGTCTCTTATTTATTTATTTATTTAGTTTTTTTTCCCCCCTTTAGACGAGTTAGTGATCGAGGTGCACAGAATGATTTCAACCGACTTGTCACCAGTGGGCCCGGACGAACGGCCAGAATAATGTGCGTAATGCGGAGGATGATTTTGAGCTACACAGATGACACTAGCACAACTACTACAGTTGTGGGACCCGAGTCAACCAGATACGCTCACCTGGCGAGCGCATCGTAATGCGTGTTCTACTTTCAAGATTTTTCCAAACGATTCTGAGCACACGGTGACGTTGCCCACGATTTTCCAAGTTCGCACGAAAAAATTTGGTAATTTTCTGAGACCGAAACCCAGACAGTTCGAACACTGCTCGGAGTAAATTATACTGCATTATATCATGTCGTGTTTCGCGCCTCACCCATTCCCCACGCCTGCTACCCACCACTCATCCCACCTACTCCCCTTACCTTCCCCATTTACTCTTGGGGAACTAATCAGAGAAGAGGAGAAGAGAAGAGAAGAGAAAAAGAGAAAAGAAGGAGAAAGGGGAAGAAAGAAAGGAAGTGGCCAACTGCCACCACCTCCGGCGACCTCCACCGCCATGTTCGACCACCATCTCCACCTCCTAACTTCACCTTTGCAAGTATAGCTCTCATCTCCCTCGTTTTTATCAATTTTGATCGAAAATATTCGTGCATTTACACTGGTACAAACAACAGATTTCGTACAGGAAACTGGGTCACTGATTTTGGTCGATTTAGCCTTTGTAAACTGCTAATTAGGTTTAGATTCCTTCTTATGATTTAAAGTACACTCAGAGCTCTTTCTTTTGCCGCTGGAATCATCCGAATCCATTAAGAATTCGATTTAATATGAATTTTTGAAATCTGGTCTGAAATCTGGAAATCTGTTCTGAGACAGATTCGTGTAGCCATTGTATTTGCCCGTTTTCTCACCTTTGGAATACGAATTTGAATTTGATCCCTTCATAGCTTTTGAACTTCGTTTTGCTACGGAACTTTTGACACTAGAATCACTCCAAAATATTAAGAACTCGATTTATGGTGATTTTCCAAAGTTGGGCTGTTCCGTGTTCATTCGTTTTTGTGCAGACCTCTGTTTTGTATGAATTTTTAAGGGTATCCTATGGCCTTCAAATGTTCTGAGTTTTGGACTAATTACTCTCCTTGGTGACTAGTGTAAGTGTGATTTTTTGTGGACATTGATTCTTTGAAAGTAATGGATCAAATCCAATATGTTTTGAATGCCTATTTTTCCTCCATGACAGCTGTCAATTCTGAAACAAGCCAATTTCCTCCACAAACCATATTTTCGAGCGATTCTTGTTTTAGAAGATAGAAAAATGTCTTATCTTTCAAACCCAACTAGTCTCGTCTGATATGATGAAGTTTTGAGTGAGTTATAGCCATCCAAAGTTCAGTAAAATTCTTTCGGCTACATTTTCCGGACAGCTCACTGACCTTTCACAAATCTCCATTTTTCTCATTGTTGGAGTGCGTTTTAGGCTTAGACTTATTCATCAACGTTGTAGAGCACTTCGAGAGCTTCGTTTTAGATACAAGAATCGCTGGAAACGGACGAGGTTTGAACCCGATATCGCAGCCCAAAGATTCTGTTCGCAATGGAGTTCTTCATTGCCACTTGAAATACCACCGGACTTTACCGTCGAGCTTTTCGTCCGGACCAAAGGTAGAAATCTCTTATCCATTAACCCTAAGTATATTTAGTAGCCTTATACTTGATATTGGGGCTTGCAATGAGCCCGAACGAAATGAAACCAAAATGTGAAATGGGTCGAGAAACCCACCAAACCGATTATGGCTGTAAGGCCTAAAGATGGTTAAAGTTGATTTGTTTAACAAGTGATGATGTGTATGGTTATGTTGTTTGGCTGATTATTCATGTCTATTATGATTTGTTTTGTTGTCATAATTAAAATCTATAATATTGATGTTTGTTTCGATGTACTCTGTCGATTAAATTGTAGAATGTTATGTAATTCATTTAGATTAGTAAAGTGAATCTTTGTTAATAAACTTGATCATAATCTATTATGGCATAATTATATTTATGATACTAGTAAATATATATCATCTATTATTGATACGTTAGTTTTGGTAAATTACTAAAATGTCCTCCGTTGACGAATTACCAATTTGCCCTCGTGCATAGTTTTACCTTACCAAAAAGTCCCGAGCCTAATAAAGCTACTAGATTTCGTCTCTACACTTGAATAAAATACGACATCGACCCTATATTTTTATGAATCACATTTATGACCCTTAAACTCTTTTTCTCAAACTTGTGTATTACCTTCGATATGCGTAGTGACGCGGGAACACCGTAAGTCATGTATTTCGCCATGGATTTATTATGGGGTTATGTGAACCCTTGAAATGTCATTACCGCCTTACTTTTCTTGTTAAGATATTGTTGTTGCTTTGCTTCGCTTGTGGTATTACATTATCGTCAATTGTTGGATTGTTAGAATGGACAACCAGGTTCCCGGGTTGGGTGATCGTGCGTGGATATCACATAGACAATAAGGTTAATGGAAAAGTGAATTGAAATCTATTATTGGGGAGTCACCCCGAGATTTGTTGAATGACAGTCAGCCAAGTGACGAATTGATTATGGGGAGTCACCCAGAGATTTGTTGAATGACAGTCAGCCAAGTGATTTCATTTTGGAGGAATATTTGGCAGCCTGCCAGGATTTCGAAACCTGAGGATATGACAATCTGTGATTACTTCATTTGAATTCTGAGGCGTTAAAGGGTGGATGTATTATAGACCAAGTCACGGCTGTATACCTACAGGAGCTGACAGTTGTCACTCGTAGCCCAGTGGTACAGTCAGTCCCTGGAAAATTCATCCTTGCGAGGCGGCTGACGGTTGGATTATGTAAGTAACTTATACCTTCCGTCGGGGCTCCCAGTCAGGGCAAGCAAGGGAGGAGTACATCACGGATTGGTCATAGTCCTTAGTGGTTATTTGGGAGGAAAGTTCTCTAGGTTGAGAATTTAGATGAATATGTAAGTTAATGGCTAGTAATGAAATCAGTTATGTGTTTATTTTGTGCTTTACAATTAATTACCTACTTGTTCCTTTAATTACTGCTTTTCAATCATATATGTTGTACTTGTATGTTAAGCAAGGGTTGGTGGGTAAGAATTAGCTATTGAGTGATTATTCGCTTACGGTGTTACACTTCGTGTGACCCTGGAATACTATGATGTTGCTTCGCGACTCGGACGTATTATGCCAGACTGTGATCAAGCAGGTACTGTTGGTGTCGAAGGAGACAGTTATTTCGGAGACGAGGGTTTTCCGGCAGACCAGACTCAGGAGGAGCCGTGGAATCCAGAGTTGAACCTTAATCTGTAGAACTCACCTCTTTATTTATTTTTATTTTTTTGTGTTGGAACTGTATTATTAATTTTTCTCAAACCGTACTAAGTATTTTGTAATAGGTTGCACTTCAAGTTTTCCAACGTGTACTCTGATGGAAACTCTTTTTATTAAATTAATCTTAATTAGTTGTCTTAATTAATGCTTCCGAAATCCGGGTCGTTACACAAACGATTTTGGGTTTTCTCTTTAATATTTTTGTGTCCTTGATAGAGTTCAATGGAAAAACAGAATTCATGTAGCCGACTCCAATTAATTGGAACTTAAGGCTCGGTTTGATTTTATTTGGTCTGGTATATACCATTAACAAACATTTTTTGATGAATCAAACAAAGATGCTCTTAATTTGTGTTTTAAGAAAGAGTTAAGGTAAAAGTGTCTCATATTTAGGCATGTGTTACATTTTTTAGGTGTAATTATGAATGAGTTTTTACCATATGGTAAAATATTTACGATTAGAGTTACGGCACAAGTGTTACATATTTTTGCGGTGTAATTATGATTAGCAGCCAATCTTATGGTTCATGTCTTTTGCAGTTTATGGCTTGTTAGTTGTGCAGTTCATTTGTCACTATTTTTACTTACTGTTCTTGCTAATTACAAATATTGTTTGTGTGGAATGTGCAAATTGATATTGTTACTCCCCCCTCTCTCATTTTTACATTTGAATTTGCTTTTGACATCTTTCATGCTCATTTTAAGGACCATGGGGTTTTGATAGCCACGGCACGCCTAATCCACCTTCCAATCCTGGTGAGTCTTCGATCTCTCGTTTGAGTGCTAGGATTTTAGTTACAAAATCCTAGCACTCAACTCCAACATGACTCTAACACACTCACATGGAGTGTGTGTGGACTTCACACCCCATTTGAGTGTGTTGAATCTATGTTGGAGACTTTTATGGTTAAACGCTCCCTTCCATACCCTAATTAATCGGCCTCCTTACTATCCAAACCCATATTTTTTGGGGTTCTACAGCGGCCCTAAGAAAATAAATCTGGATAGTTCACCTCATAGGTCTCCCTCGGAAACATTTGTGTGCAAAAAAATCAAATTGGTGGAACAATTTTTAAGTAATAAACAGATTTTCTTCCATTTTACCATATGGACGGCAAGTATACTTGTGAACTTAATTAGTCAACTTTAAGTGATTAGTCTTTTGGACGTATCAGTGGTCGATCAAAAATAATTATTTTGCGCACAAATTCTTCGTAACGAGATTTACGCGGCGAACGATTCGGATTATTTTTCCTAACCTGGCGTGGAGCCAAAAACCACAGTACTTATTACTTTTCTTTTTATCTTTTTATCGGTCAGTACTTACTCCTTTTGTTGCGGCAAAAAGAAATTGTAAATTGTAAAAAGCATAGAGATTGTGTGCACAAGAAAACTAGTAATAATTCAGCAGCTGTCCCTACTGATAATAAAGTCAATTTCATGGACAGTTAACGGTTCAGAGGGGAGGGATGAGTCTTCTTCTTCCACTTCTGGTGACTCTCTCTCTCTCTCCATTTTACCTAAGAATTTGCGTTTGGCATCCTTCATACTATGTCAAATTTTCATGACCGTTTGCTTTACAATCAGAGGTTAATTCCCGCAATCGGAAAAAATCTGGAGGACGACCCAAAAAAGTACCTACTTTTGAGGAATTGCGGAAATACAAAGGCTACACGATAGAGGTTGCTGCAGCCGAACTCAAAGGTAATAGTGTATATTTTTTAAATGATTTTAGCAATCCAGTTGCTAAAATCAACAAATGAGTTCACCAGGTACTAAAATCTGGGCCTAAAATCAACCAAAATTTTAGCAACTGGATTGCTAAAATCAAACGGAAAACTCAGCCTCATGAGTGCAATAGTTTTATATTGTTATCAAAGTACATGTGTTAGTTTGGCCCTTCCAAATGAATTCTTAGCCTCGTCCGTGTCTGAAATAATCTTCTTTTCTGCAGTTGGTAGAACTACACTGCAACGTCATCTTCAGAAAGTCACAGGTTATAAAACATGGTCCGAGTTTCAGAAAAGCATGACTGGGATGCAGCCTGAGGATAAGGTGCCCATAAACGTCGAACATAAAGGGAAAATAATACCATTCAATCTGCCTTCACCAGCAATATGGAAAGAGTTGCAGAAGCGCATAAAAAATAGTTTGAAACTTAAGGCTGAAACTTATGATATCAAATACTCTAATGGAGAACAGGACCTTTACATCATATGCAATGATAGCTTAAAGAGTTGTTTAGATCGTGCCGATGGTACTTCAACCGTACTAAAGGTGGTTGAACGTATCCAGCATCCATAGAATTGCCTATTTATTTTAAGTTGTGCACGTTCCCATGTTAGTCTTCCAATGTTTCTGGGTAAAAAATAAATTGTGTATTTCTTTCTCGTACCTATTGTACTAGCTAGTGAAGTCATAAGAACTTCTATTGAGATTTTGCTGAGAGATGAAAGAGAATGTATTCAAATTATTATGTTAAATGATACATTAATTTTTGTATTGTAATGGATGAGCAAAGCTGGAATTAAATACATGGAGGCAGCTTCTCTAGACTTGACATTCGGGTACCGTCCAGTGGACTAGAGCACGATTTCACAACCCCCCCGCCCCTTGCATAATAATCAGGCCCAACCCAAGTCCAAGGTCCAAGAGGCCTGAACCTAACCAAAAAGAACCCCAAAATTGGGGCACCCCCATAATTTTAAATTGTAGGTATAGGTAGTGGTCTTTTATAGCCCAATAAGAAATTTGAAAGGCCTAAAAAAATTATAAGAACATTGGGCCTTTGGGCCCAAACTAAGAAAACAGCGGAATCTTCATTGGCTGGTAGGGCCCTTCACTTACTCGTTTTTCTTTTCGTGTATTAATTGAGAGTGGCCAAGAATCTAATATCAGGTGTGGAATTGGAAATTGACATCATGTTACCATACGTTGGAATTGTTTTTAATAATGCTACGTTTGGTGTCGTTTTTCTTGTCAAAGTTGTACTCCTACTAAGAAAATTAAATTTTTATTTGCAAAAAATATGTTCATTTGAATAATTTTTGAAGATAAATTTTTTAATAGTACAGGTCAAGATTTTTTTTAGGAATTGTGTGGAAGCAGTACTAATTGTGTAAACTGTCACCTGCGCAAAGGTGTTAGTTCCGAGAAAATTTTGGGTGCAAATAGGGTAGGGTACACGTGGTACCCTTGCACGGCATCCGAGCCGTCAAAAAATGCAACGGACGGCTCGGATTGAAACCCATTTTTCCTTTTTTTTTGCTTTTTTTTAAAATCCGTCCGGCACTTTCAATCCAAGCCGTCCGTTGCATTTTTGGACGGCTCGGATGCCGTGCAAGGGTACCACGTGGTACCCCATTTGCACCCAAAATTTTCTCGTTAGTTCCTATCTCATTATACTTGATCAATACACAGTGGAATCCTCTTTTGTCCGTGAAGTAGGTATTGAGTCCGAACTGCGCTAAGTTTTGTGTTTTTCTTTGTTTCTTTGTACTTGTTTAATTCTGTGGCGTTATCTATGTTATCGATGGAAAATGACTTTGTAGAAGAGGTGGATTATACAAGTATAATTGATACTTTTGGTTTAAGAAATGTAACAAGAGTAATATTCAAGTAATACGCATGTGTTCTTGAGATGATATATATTTGGAAACTTTGTATTTTGACTTTTATGTTATTACATGATGATTAGTAGAACTTTATGGCCTTGTTCGTTTAGTAGTTTTAGTTAGTTTAGTTTTGGAAAAAAGTGTAATGAGTGGAGAGAGATAGAGAGAGAAATTAGTGTAATGATTACAAAACTAAACTAAAACTAGGGGTGAAATTGGTTCGGGGTGAATGTTTCACAGACCGATTCGGTTTGGGGTATGATTTGTGTGAACCGATCCCGACCGATTATACTAAGGGACCGATTCAGTTCGGGGTGTTTCGGTTCGGTCAGGGTTTTTCGGGGAAATCGGTTTAACCGAAATGGGCCAACTTGGGCCTAATAAAAAATTCACTTTTGGGCTAAACCCAGCACTTGTATAACAAACCGAAAATGGGCCAACTTAAGCCTAACACAAAATTTACTTTTGGGCCAAATCCCACATCAAACCGAATGGACCAACTTGGGCCTAACAAAAAACTTGGCTTTTGGGCCAAACCCAATGTTTTTCCAAACAGAACTTGCAGCTAAAAATTACATAAATTCCAGCTTCCAGCATCAATTTCCAGCTAAAAATTACATAATAATTACATAGTTTCCAGCTAAAAATTCCAGCATCAGTTTTCAGCTAAAAATTGTACATAGTTTCCAGCTAATTTCTGGCATCAGACCATCAGTGCATCATATATCCATACACTTAGTAGTTACATAGTTTCTAAATCTCCATTGTTTAACACATTATACAAACCAAGAAGATAAGAACACAAAAAGAAGCAACAAAAACACTATTCCAGCACCGTAATCCACCGGGTAATTTTCAGCACCGTAAAATCCAGCCATCCACAGCCAGCAACAATACTTCACTAACAGTCCACCATTTCTGAAATAAGGCAAAGTCAGCAACCCTTAGGGTGAAAAAATAACAACAGTCAACACTGTTTTTGCATAGACACGTTTTTCATCAATGAGAGATTCTGTTTTCATCTCTCCAAAACAAGAGGAAGTTGTTCCAAGGTTTTCCAATAACTAATTTGTGGATACGGTGCTACAGTGGAGAAACAATGCCAACTACAGACTGCAACATCAACATAAATCTGATTTAAGACTTAACAAACATCAATACTAAACCAACTACAGACTGCAACATGTCTTTTCTCATCAAACATCAACATAAATCTGATATAAGACTTAACAAACATGTCTTCTCTTATCAACTACAGACTGCAACATGTTTGCAGGAATCAAAAAACACAAACAACAGCTAGTGGAGAGTGCTAAGTAACATAAACAGCAGCCAGTGGAGAGTGCTAAGTAACATGAACAACAGCCAGTGGAGAGTACCAAGTAACATAAACAACAGCTAGTGGAGAAATGGACAAAAACACAGCTCCAAGCAATAGCATGCACAAATCCAACACAGAGGAGTAATTAGTTTGCAGGAATCAGAGTATTACCTTATCCCAAAGTAATCCATCTAAGCCTGATCAATAGACTATTGCATTTTCCTAGCATGCAAACCCCAATCAGTTTACTGGTTAACATACAAAACCCATCAAAACTTAAAAATGGAACCTGTAAATGTGAAAGTGCTTACCAAATGTCGAACAATCAACCAGCAACAGTCAGCAACCCTTAGGCCTTAGCCTTGCCACTAGACTCCAAAACTTAAAAAAATACAAACACAAAGAAAAACAAGTAACTTATCGAACAAAGGAGTAATGAATTACCATAAAATAAAGAAAACGAAACCACAAGGCTAGAAAAGTAGTACCTGAATCTAATTGCTCCAACTCATCTAGTTGTTCTCTAAGATTGATTTTAGTTGGTTTCTTTATCCATTGTTGAGTGCAAATAAGAGCCTCCACGGTATTGGGAGCGAGAGAACTTCGATATGGATCAATCACACGTCCACTCGTGCTAAAGGCAGATTCAGAGGCAACCGTAGACACCTGGATAACTAGCACATCTCGTGCTACTTGGGACACAATTGGATACTTAGACGAATTGGAAGTGATGGGAGTAACAACACTTAGATTAGGGTTTTCCTTTTATACTTCATAGATGGACGGTGTTGATCAAAGTAAATGGACGGTTTTGATTAGTTTACACTTGGGTTCGGTTTGGGGCTAGGTCGGTTTGGTCCACAATAGGTTTGGTCTTTCGGTACGGTCCCACTTCGGTTCGGTTCGGTTCGGTTTGGCTGTAATTCCCCTAAACCGAGACCGAACCGATAATATATTTTGGTTTTTTCGGTTTTTTTTTTCAGCATAGACCGCCCAAAAATCGAGCCGAAATTTCGGGTTTCGGTTTGGTTTGAGTCCCGCCAGGTTTTTTTTTCACCCCTAACTAAAACTATGAAACGAACAAGGCCTATATTATTTTGACTTTCTCATAATTGTGATTATTGTTAGAAAAATTATTCAAGTGTTGTAGTCATGTGGCACAATTTTAACACTAAACTTGGCACTCCAAACCCTTGGGTCGGCCCTGACTAAAATTTTGGCACCCAATGTGAGAGATTGAAAGGTGGATTGCGAAACCGAAAAAAACAGAGAAAGAAAGGATCGGAGAGAAGAAGCTGATACCCATATCAGAAAGCGGAAGAGGAATGAGTTTGTCGTATCGTCGACTCCATAAGACCCAACCGGCTACGTGGGATTATCAACACAATCATCAGCCAGCCCTGCTCATCACCAGGAGTAATCGATTTGCATACTTCGTTTTGACCCCCCATAGCGGTCCAGGTCGTCGTGCGGCTGGCCTTTTAAGACCTAGTGCGTTCTTTTCCAAGATCTAAAAGAGCTTTGTCGGTGTACTCTATAAGCCTAGAAGATTTAATGGGGTTAGGACAGGGCCGACCCAAGAGTTTTTAGTACCCAAGGTCTAATGTAAAAATTGTGCCCTTAATATATAATAACTAAAATAAAAATATAAAAGGCATATATATATATATATATATATATACACATACATACACACACCACACTTCCTATCAATGATCTCAGATTTTAAAAAAATCCACACATCATAGATCCCAATCGAATTTCGACGATCTGAACTATCCAATGTGTTTAAAAGGTGTTTTTAAGGGTCCCCGTGAGAAATCAGCAAAAAAAATTACCGGGAAGGGTTTGATCCGGGCAATTTTTCATAAAAACTGTATATGTTCGTTTTTATGAAAAACTGCTCGGATCAAGCCCTTCCCGGTATTTTTTTTTTGTTGATTTCTTGCGGGGACCTTTAAAAACACCTTTTAAACACATTGGATGGTTCGGATCGTCGAAATTCGATCCGGATCGTGGAGGTCTGGATTTAAAAAAAAAATGTTGGAGCCCTGAATATACAATCCGGATCAAGTCAGGACACCCTGATATACCTTAGGTCCGAACTTTTAATTTCAGCCGATGGATCTCATCCAACGGCTCTGATAAAACAAATCAACTCGCGGGTCTAAATGATACCGGGTCAAGGTAATTTAACCTCGCGGGTCTAAATGATACTGGGTCAGGGTAATTTAACCTCGCGGGTCTAAACCCTTCAAACCGGGTCATTGTTTCCCTTCCCCATTTCAAACGCGATTGTCTGGAACGAAGAGAGAGAGAGGGAGGCGATTTGCGAACGAAGAGAGCGAGAGAGGGAGGCGATTTGCGAACGAAGAGAGAGAGGGAGAGAGAGTTCGCGAAGAAGAAGGACAAATCGAGGTAGAAGAAGAAGAAATCGACATCCCAAGGTTCGAATCTGTCTCTCTGTCTCATTTTTCGGGTTCGAACAGATCTAGGGTTTCAAACTCGAACTATACTAGGGTTTCGAAACCCTTTTTCTGGTTCGAAATCGAACAAAGCTCCATGTTTTGTGTTGAAATCTCGCTCTGTGTGTCGTAATTATCTTGGTAACTTTTCAAATGCAACAAGATTGTGTGAATGATTGTGTGAATGATTTTGCATTTGTCCGGAAATTTCTGGGCGTCGTAAAAAATCAATGCTTGCACCTAGTTTCAAGGAGTTGATTGGTTTTGTTGATAAGAAAGAAGCTGAGATCAAGGATAAACTTAAGCGAAATACCAGTGACAGCAAACGACCACCGAGCTAAACCTCTAATGGGCAGCCCAGTTCACCTTCTTAGCAACAAAAAAGAAAGAAAGAAACTTTCATTAGGTATATATATATACTGTTATATTACCAAAAGTTTAGGCAGGTAGGATGGAAACCTGTTGCATAGGAAACTGTAGAGAAAATTTGAGGTAAATTGTAAACAAATGGAGGTTGAATTTTTGTTGTACAATTATGTGTTTATCCCTAGTTTCTTTTGGTCATAAGTTTCTTTTGCAATGTAGATGGGTCTTTTGTTGTGAAAAATGCTTGAGGATTGGTAATTTAGCATTCTCTTGGTGGCTGCATTGTAGAAATGCTTTAGTTTGTGCTGCTTTAGTTTGGTAACAAAGATCTAACTGTCCCGGTTTGTTTGCTGCAAATCAATTCTGGTTATGTTTTGGCTTCTGATTAACTGGACTGTTTTTTTGCCTAGAGATGAGAAAAGAAGCTCACAGACATGAAGCGTGGAAGGGAAGATGGCAAAGGGAGTATGGCGATGGAGATGGATATGAAGAAATATGCTGCATTATTTGTTCAAAAACTGTGTACCTTAACTTCGACAGAGTTGTAATCTTTAGAGAATTGATGGCTTGTTTTTTTTTTTTCCTTGAGATGTAGAGGATGAGTTTGTGTAACATGCATTTTCAGTTGCAGTTCTTGTAAGGAAACTTGGATCGGTTTGTCTATGAAAGTATTTAGACTAGAGGTTTTTGGCCTTATTTCAACTTTTGAAGTTGAATGGCATGAGAACAGGTTGCTTGAAACCAATTCAGGGACTATGGCTGTCAAACGTATCTTTTCGTGTCTGTACAGTGTCTTGAAAGATGTATTCTAATTTCTGAAAAATTCGACAGAGTTTCGTTTGTTTTCGGTCAAGCCCGACGTCACATCGTCTTAGTCAACAACAGTCACAACAGAGCAAACAACTATTCTGTCATGAATTAAAACTGCAGTAGTTATGACCTTGTTCTGTCATGAATTTCATTTTGTTACTGCCAGCAACCCATCACAATTCTCACTTCACATTAAGAAATTAGTCAAAAGGCTTTAAACATAGAATGAACTGAAATTGTCGTTACAACAAGGTTATCTACTGCATATTCATCTTGGTACATGATTTTTTTTCTATCTCTTGTGACATTAACAAAAGGGATACAAACAGAAATTGGAAAACCACATATTGCTAGAACAATAGCTCCTAAGCCAGAAGGGGTATCTCCTATACTAGATGAGATTTCCTTTTGCAAACAGTAGGTGGCTAGCCAATGGGCAGCCTGGTTCTTCCCTTCACAGCTCCTTTGATGCAGCAACTTGAGAGGATAGCTTGGTTTCCTATTAAAACGAACAAACAAATAAAGTTAGAAACGTAAAGTGTCAGTGGGGATCACTACGAAGAGCTGGCAAAGAGTGTAGAAAAATTAGAAAATAAGCTTCTATAACTACTAGATGACACAAAAAGACACCTGTGATAACCAACTACCCCTGAGACTCAAGACTCCAAAATGTTTACACCTCCTGATATCAATACTAGCTCCTTGGCTCCTCAGATTAGCCTCACAACTTGCATCAGTAGTCCCATTACTACCACCATAAAAGGAAAAAAAAATCTTCAAACATCATCAATAAGTTACAAAAGACATCACAGGAATTCATGGTCAGCATATACCTCATATTACCACATCAATACTAGAAACATTCTAATATCAATCCAGTGTCAAGAGAAGTTGCGAAGCGTAAAGGAAAAACATCCTGTAGGAAAATGGTGACACTAAATCAGTGTGAAAACTTAAGGATCATTTCACTCACCAAAAAGCTTAATACTAGCCTTATCTGTGATACTAGACGTGTCAAGACAAATTTGGAGAAGTAATCCAAAGAGTATATGATCCAAGCAACATTAACGTACATTAACCGGGCAATATTTCAACCAAAACAGTAACATAAGGCTGGAAAAGAACAGTAACATAAGGCCCATCTCCATGTCATCGATCAGAGACTGCAAGTACAATATTGTTTGGGCAAACGGTGAGTAACGACATTTAGTGTCTTGTAATTCAAATGGCAATATTGATACTTTGTAATGCCCACCCTTGGACTGAAAACAATATTTTGTTTTACATATTGATTCATCTCCAAATTTTTGCGATCTAAATGAGTCAAGTTATGCATTATCAAACATGGTTTTGTTTAGTGTTTTGTAATTCAAATGGCAATTTGGTAAAGTGCTTCAATTCTTTTTTTTGGTTTCATCATCTATCGTCTACTCCTTACATTGCCTGAATGCAGGATGTGATTCAAATATCACTTGATATTCTCACGTTTGTAAGCATTTGTGGATTGGTCATTCATAACACCTGCTTCTGGATGCTTACTTTGTTTAGGCAGGTTCCAAAGTCTGATGTTGAGGCAACTCTTAAAGAGTTGACTGAAATGGAGGAGCATGAGGAAGAAAGAGGGAGTGGAGTTGGAGAGAAGACGCAAAGCTGACCACGATGGAGGTATCAGTAGTAGAGCTGACCAAAATGGTGCAAATGGTGGGAGAGCTGAGGTGTGAGAAGACAGGGTACTTAGCTAAGTAGTGTGTATGTCTATAATGCAATTTTTTTTTGTTAATGTAATCCACGACAATAGCAAGGCTGAGTAGTGAATTTGTTTCACCCTTGTAATGAATTTGTTTCACCCTTTCGGGAAGAGATTAAAAAAACAGACTGATAAAGTTGAGGAATGTATGATTTGAAAACCTACACAACCTTTGTTTGAACTTCTGGCTAGATGGAGTTATATGGTAGTCTTATTTACCTGTTGAAGGATTGCTTATTGTTCATATTTGTTGTCAAATGTGGCATAAGGAAATTCTTGTACTCTTATAAGTCCTCCCATACTGAAGGTGATGAAATGAATTTCATTTATGTTGATAAGGTTCAGGATTTGACAATGGCTAAATCAACTATGGCTATGGCTATCCAAATAGGGTGCTGTACATGGCATAGTCTTGTTGTGCACGGTGCCATTTCATGCATTTCTGCCATTTGATTGTTCCAATTTCAAAAGGCATTGAAGAAGCACGGATACATACACGGGATATGGTATCTATAACTTGGTAGCTTCACACAATTGAATATACGACTAACTTGGATTAGCAATTCGTGTATGAAAATGGTACACTCTCCGAAAAGAAACATGACAAATTAGGTACAACAAATGGATATGTTTTCCATTGCCACAAAAAGTACAGAGTTGGAACAAGTACAAATCACAATTGGTTTTCTAAGCTGGCTATAAGCATTCTCCTTGTTTACAATTCAAGCTTGCACTCTACAATTCAGAGTGCATTACATTCATCAAATCGAACATAAAAAAATGCTAGAGATAAACAACAGGATTGACGGTATGCCATGGATGCTGCCACGAAAAAACTTGCTTCTGTAATGCCTTTAATTTGCCTTAGACGCCCAATGTTAAAATTTGTCAACACAGCTCAAATTCAATCCCTCATAAGCAACAGCTGTTTTTGCAACCCATAAACCCTTCACAGCCTACATAAATCACCATAAAGATGTAATAAGACCACTGTGTACAAAGAAAAACCCCATACAAACCAAAAAATTAAGTTTTATGGTCCACCAGAAACTAGTTCATGCAAATGCCAGAAAATGTAATTAAAATCACCAGCAGAGCTTTAGCTCTAGTATGAGTTACTTACCACCAAGGTGTTAAATTCAGTCTCCTTGTCAATTGCACTTGTTGTACCAAAGTAAAGATGTGCCATCCACAGCATAAATCCAAAGTTAAGATGAGAGATGTGCCATCCAAAGCAATCATGCAGAAACCAAATTCTAAGTTTAAGCAAGATGTATCACCTGGTGTATTGTCACTTATTTTGTTGAACTTGATATTTCAACTATACATAGCCGATGCAGACGGGCGTGGAACAAGAAGAGAAGCTACTAGTGATGAACCAAAAATTAGGGCTTTTACAAAATCACAAATTAGGGCTTTTAGAGAACCAAAAATTAGAGCTTTTACATAACTAAAAGTTAGGGCTTTTACAGAACCAAAAATTATGGACCCTAATTTTTTCAGTAGACAACCACTTTTTTACAGAATCAAAATCGAAACACACCCACACACACAGACAGAGAGAGAGAGAGAGAGAGAGAGAGAGAGAGAGAGAGAGACAGAGACAGAGAGCAAACGTTATTAGAAAACCCAGAGTCCTGACTTTGAATCGTGTAAAAAAGTGGTTTTTTGAGCGTTATTAGAAAAACTAGGGTTTCTCAGTCGAATCGAACCCGAGAGAGAGAGAAAGAAAGAGAGAGAGAGAGATAGGGCGAGCGAGAGAGAGCGGTACCTACTGGTGTGGAGTAAGATGGTGGAGGTGGAGGTCTGGACCTGATGCGATCTTCTTCTTCTTCTTCGTTGTTTCTCTTCTCTCAACGAAAGGCGTAAAAAATGAGAGGCTTTTGACCCGTGAAAATAAGTGGCCCGGATATCAACCCGCGAGATTGATTTAACCCGAAACCATGACCCGCGAAAAGTTTAAACGTTCCACTCTTATCACAGATCCAACGGCCACCGTTCGAAGTCCGGATTTTGTTTAATTTCCGGGAGACCTGACAGGAAGCTGATTGTATATATATATATATATATATATACTACAATTTTCTAGTCCAAACCCTCCCGTTAATAAGAAAAAAGTGATTTTTTTGTGTTGCAAATTATTTTTGGAAAATCCGAGCCGTCCAATGTGTTCAGAAGGTGTTTTCAAGGGTCCACGCGGGAAATCTTCAAAAAAAAATACCGGGAAGGGCTTGATCCAAGCATTTTTCGCAAAATCGTAAATATATATTTTTTTGAAAACTGCTGATCAAGCCCTTCCTTCCCGGTATTTTTTTTTGAAGATTTTCCGCGTGGACCCTTGAAAACACCTTCTTCAACACATTGGACGGATCGGATCGTCAAAAAAATGCTCGGATCACGGAGGTCCGGAAGTCCGGAGTCCGGACTAGAAGTGGAACCTATATATATATATATATATATATATATATATATATATATATATATATATATATATGTATATACCCGAATTATCCTGACAAGGATCCCGGATTTCCCGGATTTAAGCGTTTTGATGCTTTTACCGATTGTTTTTGGGAATCCGAGCCGTCAATGTGTTCAAAGGTGTTTTCCAAGTCCCACGTGGAAATCTTCAAAAAAATACGGGAAGGGCTTGATCCAGCGGTTTTTCGCAAAAATGTACATTTACGCTTTGCGAAACCGCTTGGATCAAGCCCTTCCCGGTATTTTTTTTTGAAGATTTCCCGCGTGGACCTTGGAAAACACCTTTTGAACACATTGGACGGTTCGGATCGTCAAAAACATATCGGGAAGGTGGAGTCCCGGATTCGGGACTCCCGGACTTGATCGAGCCTCTATATATATATATATATATATATGAGAAAATATTTGAAATGTACTCCATATGTTTTCCTCGGGCGCTCTGCACAAGGACTATATGGAGAGAGCGAAAGGGAAGATGTCCTCGATAATTATGAAGATGAGTGTGATATATATACGTGTTTGTAGATATACATCATTAGGACCCCATTGGATGGGGTTAAAGGAAGGGGATAATTTTTGGAGGGGTATAAGGCTTGATGTGACACATTTAGCATGGTTTGGCTGGGCCAAAATTGCAGGGGATAAATTTTCGCCCCTCCAAAAGTTATCCCCGACAGGGGATAGAGGGGTATAATTTTTGGGCACCCCTGATGTTTTGGAGTGAAAGATTTGCAAAGTAACCAAGCATTCTTCAAAAAGGCTCCTTCTATGCTTCAACGAATCCCACATCGGTTGGGAGGAAGAAGTGAAGGCAAACAAAGGGCTATAATTGCATAACAAAGACTACTCAATTCATGAGCTTGTGCAGACGTTTGGGCCTTTGGGCCTGCATTTCGTGAGCTTGAGTTGGCAACAAAAGTAGAATAAGTTCAAGCCTTTTTTGGACCTTAGGCCGAAAAGACTCCTACTAAAGTCTAGTATCAAAAATTATAAGAGACCTAAAAACTGAGGATTTTTGGGGTGCCCGAGTAAATTGTGTAGGAAACAAATTGTGTAGTAAGTTCATGAGCTCGTGCGGATGTTTGGGCCTTTGGGCCTGCAATTCGTGAGCTTGAGCTGGCAACAAAAGTAGAATAAGTTCAAGCCTTTTTTCGGCCTTAGGCCGAAAAGACTCCTACTAAAGTCTAGTATCAAAAATTATAAGAGAGACCTAGAAACTAGGGATTTTTGGGGTGCCTTAGGCCCAGGCCTCTTGGGCCTAGGGCTTGGGCTGGCCTTGATTTTAGTTATGGGTTAAGCCCCCTTCCATACCCTATTCAGCTTCCTTACTCCCCTAACCCATATGTGTAATATGTGTTTACATATATCGGTGTATAAATATGTATTTCCAGAGATCCAAGTCCATAATGACATAAACCACAACTCCTAATTTGTACGGATTGAAAACCTGTTCAATCCTTCTCATTTCTTTTATGGAGTAGATAAGTCTGCTCTTCGATAATGCGAATAAATTAGTTTGGGCTGTAAGTTAAACCCACTCAACATTTGATTTTAAAGGATGGCTTCAAGTTAATGCACGCCTCTTTTTTCTCAATAACTGTTTTGTAGGCTTTAAATCCAACAGATTGAATGGAGTGTCATACTTTTGGAGCTTTAAGTCAGGTATTGGGGATTCTGTTTTCTCTCACTTTCTTCCTATGTGTTACCCAATCTATTGATGAGATTGTGACATGAGTATTGAGTTTGCTATAGATTTGACGATTGATCGTATTCCCTATTACCATGGCTTGTTTCCTATACTCATTGGGCTTCTCAAGTTTGACCTAAAAACCCTTGCATGCATGACTAAAAACCACCGACATTTTTATCACTTGGGGACAGTTTTCGAGCATGTTTTAGTTAGTAGATCATTTTTCATGATAAGTACTCCCTCCGTCCTCCTATAAAGTTTGATCACTACGAAACTACGTGCAATTTTCAAGCTAAAAAATAACGTGATTACGAAAATAATTTTTTAGTCAATATGGATCTTGTTTGATAGATCTTATAAAGAACTTTTATACGGTGCAAAAAAAATTTCAAAAATTATTTTGGTAAATACATTATTTTTTAGTTTGAAAATTGCACGTAGTTTCGTAGTGATCAAACTTTATGGGACGGAGGGAGTATATTTTAGTATATCTGAGAGTTGTGGGTTATTTTATGAAAGCTGGATTTGTTCATTGTGTACCTGAGGTTTTTTAGCTTCTTTACAATACTGTTGTACATCCATAGGTTGTATCGGCATTCTTTTGACTTCTAGTGTGTCCAACGCTATCGCTTTAGCACTTGGGTATGAATCATGTATTATTTCGTTGATTTGTTGCACGTACTTCATACATAATCAAATATATGAATATTTATGGGCAAAGTAATTAAAAAACATAATGAAAAGGCATGTTCATTTAGCTATTAGTTAGCATGTAAAGAATCAACATATCTGTCTTACCATGGATCTGCTGTTACGTTAGGTTTGCTGCAGTTGTTAGATGTGAAATTTGTTCCAATTTGTTGATACGTGGCATGAGTTGCTAGCTGTCTACCAACATTGGTCTTGTGGCTGTATACTTGTTATTGATGCCTTCAGTTTGTTAATCTATGTACAATATAGTAGTATGTTATAAGCAGATGATAGCATGCTTACCATATCGGCAGCATCCAATATTTCCTTAATATTACCCCTTCTTGAAATTGAGGCGCTGTCACTCTCTATTGTTATGTTCTTTAGGACATTCTCTTTTTTCCAATTTCCTATGAGCATGATCATCATTTATTACTTGGTGACAACGTAGGAAGTCAAATACCCATTTTGGCATGTTCAAAAGTAGCAGTACTATGTCCCTTTTTGTCATGCATTTGTTTGAAATGTTTGTTTGAAATGTAATGCTTAAACAAAGCTATACTGCAAACTATGGGTAAAGGGTATTGTGACATGTGAACCCATCTCAAGAAGAAATTCACGGAAGGAGATGTCGATTGCCCTGCGAACATAGGGGAGGCTTATTGGAGATATTTGTGTAACTTATAGCAAGAGCAAGACTAGGGATGGCAACGGGGCGGATTGGGGTATAAACCGAACCGTGACACCAGAACACTGTCCTGAACCGAACCGATAACCGAACGGGTTATGAAAATCTGTTCCATAACTGAACCGAACGGGGTTCGGGTATTTCCCGAACCGAACGGGTACCCAGATTGAAGGAAATTTTCAGATGCAAATCATTAACTCTAATCTGTGCACAGTTCACAAACCACAGAAAAGGACCCAAAAAAATGTTAATTATACTTAAAGATGCTTTTAATCTCGCATTTAAGGAGGAAAAGGCAAAAAGATAGCATAAACAACACATAAAACAGATCTAAGGAAATGTAAGCCGTGGACTAGTTCGGCTGGAGAGAATGCGAATGGCGTACTTAAGAGCCTGTTGTTGTTGGTGTGATACTGAGGTCTGTGAATCGGATCGAGAAGAGAGTAAGCGGTGGACTAGTTCGTTGACTAGATCTAAAACCCTCTGGTCGTCTGCCATGGCGAGTAAGCCGGCGAAGAGAGAGAGAGAGAGAGACTTACGGTGAAAGAAGAGAAATCGTTGTCGATGTTTCCGGTGAAAGATCCCGGCCTCTCACGGCCTCTCAGGAAATGTAGAGAAAATGGGATGAAACCCTAGGCTATGAAATCTTATGTATATATATAAAGGGGTAAAGTGTAATTTTAAAATATAGATAAAGGGTTTATAA